>CAJUYI010000285.1:167846-187037 GCA_910591695.1 Galerucella pusilla | reverse complement strand
AATCGGAAACTATCTATTGATCGGAAATACTCGATTAATCGAAAATAATCAATTAATCGAAGATTGATTGATTTATAATCAATTGATAGTCGATTGTAAATCGATCATTAACTGATTATTGTTAATCGATAACCAATCGATTAATTTTAATTAATCGATTATTTTTTATCAGTCGATTATCTTCGATTTATTGATTAATCGAAAATAATCGATTATTTTATATAATAGATTGTTTTTTGATAATCCCCCAATCCTATTAGGGGTGGGCAAAATATTCCATTTATCGAAAAATAATCTATTAATCGATAATAAGTATTTTTCTCTAAAAAAACCACTAAATATAATCACAATTATATATATATTTTAAATAATCGATTAATCGAATGACCTTAAATAATCGATCAATCGAAAATAATCAAATAATCGAAAAAACCGAATATTCGGGAATAATCGGTTAATCGAAAATAATCAATTAATCGAAGATTGATTGATTTATAATCAATTGATAGTCTATTGTAAATCGATCAATAATCGATTATTATTAATCGAATATTAACCGATTATTTTCGATTAATCGATTAATTCCGACTAATCGACTATTTTCGATTGATAGATTAATCGAAAATGATCGATTATTTTATATAATCGATAGTCGATTATATTTTTGGAACTTTAGGGCCGAATTCAGAAACGACACTACTACTACACTCCTTTTACACTCAAATCGCGACTCGTTTGAGAGTGAGTGGAACTCACCCTCAATTTTGGTATTCAAAAACCATGTAGGTTGAGTAACTCATGTGAGTAGAGATTGTAGTGCACTAGTTTCTGTTTCGAGCTGTCAACATTGTAATTTTTGGTTTATTTGAACTAAATTTGACAATTCATATTAATCATTTCACTTGTGTTTCCATTCCCCGAATATAGATAACCTCAAAAATTATATTAAAAACTTTATCATTCATTTAATGAATATGAGCGAACAAAAGAAATATATAACACCAAGTGAAAAAATATATTTAACGGAGTTAGGGGCTCAATATGAAAATATTATAGAGTGTAAGAAAACGGATTTAGTGAATGCATCCGAAAAAAAGAAAACGTGAGCTATTATCACTACAAAATTCAATTCTGTACCGGATCACAGAAACGTAAGTAGTATTGAATAATAGCAAATTTCATTCCCATCCAGTATTACCATGACCTAACTTTTACAAAAGTAATAATTATTGGATTTGACTTGACAGCGAACTCCAACAACAACTTCAAAAAGCTTGGGAGAACATAAAATGCAGAAGGAAAAAGAAGCTGTCAAAAAAAACAGCAGAGAATGGCAACTCGCGGTGGAATTATTAAAGCACCGCCTAATGATGATGCTACCGAAGTCATCTTAGATTGTGAAGACATCGAAATAAAAGATGTCATTGATAGCGACGTGGCTATGCTAAGTCCCATATCTTTTTTCTGAATTTCAAATTTGTTAATATTCTTCCTCTGCTTTACAGATACAACAAGGAGCTCTCTTTTGAGAAAAGGGCAAAAAAGGGGGTCTGCAATTTGTACTGCTGGCCGAGGTGTAGCTCGGTTAAAAAAACTTGAGAAGCAAGATGAAGAATTTCACATGATGCGAATGGAAAATGAGAGACAGTTACATGCTGTCCGGTTAGAAGCTGAAAAAGTAAAATTGGCAGCTGAAAGAATTATTTTAGAATACAACAAAAAACAGTTTATGGAATAATGTATATTTTTATTGAAATAATAATAAAACTTAAGTACTAGTCAATATTTCAATTCATAAAATACCTGTGAATGAATTTGACTATTTTTACTTACCGTGGAATAGGCAAATCAGCTTCATCATCTTCGACATATTGAATAAACTCGTATAAATCAGCCATTTAAATACAATAAATTGGAAATCAATCATGAAAATCTTTATACACGTCGTTATTAATAGCTTCAAACACAAAAATATGAGGTTATGTTGTTAATGTAGGGACCAACTAGTTACCCTCAAAATAAACTCATTTATACACTACAATTGTAGTGTCGATTTGAGTTTTTCTTGTTTCTGGATTCCAAATTGAGCATGAGTGTCGATTCGAGTACAGATTGAGTATAAATTGAGGGTGAGTGACGTCTATGAATTCGGCCCTTAGTTCTTTACGCCAGGTTATGTTTGAGCGACCAGGGGTCGCGACGCAAAAGATCTGACCGTTACGCGTTACGTTACGCTACGTTATGTTACATTGCTTCGTTATGTGCCTTGCTTTTGCGTGCTTGTGCTTCCTTAGTCTCTCTCTCGTTTACGAAGCAGCGATTCATAATAATAAATATGCTCCTGCCCGGATTCGAACCCGGGCCGCCCGCGTGCAATACGAGCATTCTAACCACTGAACCACCAATGCTATATTGAAATTCTATGCAAAGCTGGTATTCGCAGTACTAGTGATCTACTTGAATTTGTTCGGATAAATTTTTACTATTATTTCCATAATTTTTTTTGCGCGATTAAGGGGTCTAGCACTTTTCGAAATACAGGGTGTTGAAATTTTGAAAACTTGAATGTTTTAATTCGATAACTTTAAAATGGATGGATAAATTGATTTGACATTTGGCAGGTTGTTTTTAAATGTAAAAGGGCATATTTTGAAAGAAATTGTAGTTTGTGCAACTAGTGTGGATATGATGGCCATATCGCACGAGGACGAAGATGGAGCACGACGCCGTAGGCGGAGTGCTCAATCGTTCAAGTGCGATACAGACAATCCACACGAGTCATGCAGCATATTTTTTCTACGACCCACTTAGGAAAAAATCTAGAAAAAAAAAATTTCTATAAACTGTAATATAACTTCAAATTAAAAATTTAACAATACAATTTTATGTTTCCACTAATTTTGTGGTAAACGAATGTCCAATTTGTATAATGCTACGGTTTCCTTTTTTAAATATACGATGCTGTTATAAGTAGATGTTGCCAGTCGGACTCCCTCATGGAGGGTACCGTACCATTATCTATAATAATGACTATTCTGATAAATATTTCAAACGTCTACCTGTTGTCGTTATTAATATCAAGCAGAATGATTATTTAAAAATAAAATTAACAATAAAAAAAATTCCTCTCGGGAAATCGAACCCGGGTCTACCGCGTGAGAGTCTGGTGTGCTTACTACTCAACCACCAAAGAATATGCAAATTGTTTATCTATAACGTCAGATGTATTACATAACTTTTGCTTAAAAGGAACTAAAGTTCCTACCGTGTGTCCCGCGACACGTTCTACCTTTTTTTTTTAAATATTAATTTAGTGAAAAATGTTATTCTTGTTCTTGATAAAAAGTTTTGCTTGTTCTGAAACCCCATGAAATGAAATAAAATTCAAGTTTTTCAAAACCCGTCTCATTTTATGGCCAGTTTTATGAAAACCTGGAGTCTGACTTTTTGACATTTCTCCACATATTGGCTAATACCTCGGGAACCTTAAGGTTTGCAAAGTTCTAGTCTACGCCATTCGATTCAGAATTGAATTTTCTATAAAAAGAGGAATTTTCCACATCGAAAAACCTTAGATATGGCTTTTAGAATTTTATTTTTCCAAGTCCACACCGAAACTTATACTAATTCGCGAACTCATAATTTTCAAAACTCCTCTTTTTATAGAAAATTCAATTCTGAATCGAATGGCGTAGACTAGAACTTTGCAAACCTTAAGGTTCCCGAGATATTAGCCAATATGATGTGAAGAAATATCAAAAAGTCAGACTCCAGGTTTTCATAAAACTGGCCATAAAATTAGACGGGTTTTGAAAAACTCGAATTTTATTTCATTTCACGGGGTTTCATAACAAGCAAAACTTTTTATCAAAAATAACATTTTTCACTAAATTAATATTTAAAAATTTTTCACCTATAGGATACTCCATCCGTGGACACGCTGTATAAATCGGTTAAATAAAATACTAACTCAAACAATATCAATAACACAATCGGCTTAAAAATTCATATATATTCATCGTGTTTTAAGTTAAAGCGTTGAAACTTCGTAGAAAACAAGAGTCCTTCGTATGCACTTTATGTGCGTGAAGACCAGACACCATGGGACAATTACTTTTGTTGCAATTGCAATGTTTTAATGCAATATTTTGCAGTTGCTCTGGATGCGTTATAGATAGCTCGATTTTGAAAAATAAAGATATAGAGCACAACAAAATGTTTATTTTCGATTTAATGCTGCGAAGTAGGTCAAAAACTGAGCTCTACGCGTTCGTATAGTGTATATTCTACATTCTACGCCCCACCTCGCTACCTCTAATCCGATAGTAGTTTTGCTCGGCCTTATTCCCGAGCGTTTTTGATATACCTCGCAGCATTTGATTACAAATCGAAAATATACGTTTTGCTACTCTATATCAAAATTATCTATAACGCATCCAAATGACAAATCTTTTAGTTTTTCCGAATTTTCTTCGCTTCTAATTCTCCAATCACTTCGCTGAAAAATGGTTGACCTATATGTTATAAAAACATAGGGTAATATATCCTCCATTTTCTCAAGTTAATATTAAGTGAAAATACTAAAGTGGGTAAACATTGATTCAAATAATATACTATAGTACTCAACTGGTTCCACAAATAATATTTGCATCAAGAGTGAATTTTATAGAGTGTATTTGGTGGATGTCGGCGGCAATAACCTGGAAATATGTTAGTCACACATGTAAAAGATAGAAAAATCATTCTTTTTTGTACGGTGCCAGAAACCAAAACTGACAAAAAATGAGTTTTCGCCAATGTAATTTAGCTATCAGCGGAGCCTTTCTGAACTGCCAATTCTATATATAAATATAACTAAATGTGTATTTTGTTAATAAAGAATAAGTTAATCGAAAGCTAGGGCCATAATGTGTACTTTACGCCTACATACATTGTATAGATGATATTTTATGAAACCTGTTTCGTATATACGGACCACTTGTCATTTGTCAATATAACTTTACCTCTGTTTCTACAGCTTTCAAAGACATTTGGATGGATACTTTTCAATTTTTTCCAAAAACAAATAGTTACCAATCTCACCGGAATAAAAATATGGTTTCTCTGGTTACAGATAGTTCCCCGAAGTTCACGAAAATGATTACCGCTTTTTCAGGAATTTAATATATCCGGACTATACTCAATATGAGGAGTTTTAAAATTGTTTTATAATTGTATACATATTAATATAACGTGTACAATATTTACTTTATCTTAAAGAATACTGAACGACGAATTTTGACATGATTTGTGTGTTTGCGTTTGCTAATACGATGAGTAGAAAAGTCGTCGCATTATCCTTTCATTTGTCAGCGATTCTCCAGCAGTTGAGTATAAAAAAAGTACATATTTTTCTCACGTTAACCATTCGCTAGCTGACGGATTCTTTTCAGCGTTTCGTCAGATATGAATACCACTGATATTAGATAATACTCCACGTTCTAAAAAACGTTCCAAACTTGAGGTTGTATCGGTAATTTCAATGAAACGGAAATTTTCAAAATAATTTTTAATTTATAATTTTATTTAACATTTTTTTCCTTTTATAACGTCAATTATAAAATTTAATTGTTATATAAGTATAACGAAAATAAAGGTATTAATCAATGAAATTCGACATCTTTCAAATATATTGCTACACTGGAAATAGTTATATGTAATATTTAGACTCGAATTAATAGTAATTTTATTTGTTAAAATGTAATTATACACAGTACAACTAACAATGCAATTAAACGAGTTAAAAAATTTCAACAAATAATTCGAATACTTGTTTTGGGTAAATGAGATTTATGTAATAAAATATAAAATATTACAACATGGAGATATAATACTTATAGCTATTCCTAAAATAACAAACAACAAAATTTTTTGTGCATAGTATTGCAACTAATCTATGGATCAGAAAATCGTCTTGTTACGACAAGAAACCTAAATTTCTAAATTTTGTTCCCCTATATACAGTTTTTATGTAAGAACTTTACAATACAATACTATACTAGTTTTATACCTTATACAAACAATAAGTTTTTTTAAATACTGACCAACTCGGTACAAGTGACACGCTGTTCCTACCTCTTTAAAAGCCCATTTTATCATCACAATTTATCGATTATTGCACAACTGTTTACAACCAAAAATCTAAAAGGAATATCGTTTCTTGCACAGTATCATCATTTCAATTATGTGAATCTCAAAAAGCGACCATTTTTAAGTACAAAAGTCTTTCTGTTAACATTATAATTTACTTATCTCACAGCACAGTAAAGATCTACAGTGGCACATAAAAAAGTGGAACAACCCCATCAGACATTTGTGAATAAGACTAAGTTAGGTCAACTTATACATAAACATTTGCAATGTTTTTAAACATGGTTTTTTAGTTCCTAATATTTGTTTATAAACAAGTTGCTCGCATAACAACCTTTATTTGGTTCGTTTGTATTTGTTAAAGATCTAGAGATGTTCGCACATGAAAGTAAATCACCCTTAAGCAAATAGACGACCAAACTGAACAACGTTCGTCGAGAACATTTCATTAATGTAGCCTGATAGATCGTGTTTGGTTGTGCGCGTTCGCCAGCAGTTTACAGTGTAGTCTTCAGCATGGCACGTGGCAGTCAGTGGGGACACATCTTTACAGAAATGCGCTCATCATAGCATGACTACATTCAGTTAGTCAAATACCGAATTTCTGCATCCGGCATTTCTATTATGGATATATGGCGATAATGATATCTGCCATAGGCCAAAGTCGCCAACTGACTCCAATATATTATGTACTTCGTTCTCACATCATTTCTTCGTTGTCAATAGTTGTTTCAATACCTGTAAAACATTTTGATCTATTCAGTATACATATTTGTCATTCTGATTCCATTTTTCCAAATTGTGATAAAACAATGTGAACACAAAGTAGAAAATATTTATGTTAAAAGTAACTTTCTGCATCCTATCACAGAAGCATGTTAATTTAAACAGTTTTACTTTAATTAGGTCTTTTCCATACATCTTTTAATGTAAAGTTAGCAAATTATATGACTTTCTTTGTCAATCTCTTTAACACAGTTGACACTGTATCTAAAACTGTTGTTGAATACAAGACTACTCCTAAACCAACTGAGTTCAATCAATAAGTATATCCTGGGCCATACAGGTATTCTTGGTAACAAAGTAGTGGACCAGTTTGTCCGGAAAGGAGGTCAATCTCATTGTATGGCACCGAGCCACGCCTGGAATTCTCTTTAAATCTGATAAAGAAAAACTGCAAAGCATAAGCCTACTAAAATGAGATACCATGCTTAAGCAAGCCAAGGTATTTGTCAAAGGACCTTCAAAACTGAAAACAGAAGCCTTGCTGAATATCAATAGAATAGGCAGGATCCAAAACGCAGTATCGTGTCTCTGCCTAGAAGATGAATTATTGGCGGAACACATTCTGTGCTACTGTGTGGCTGCTGAACGAGTCGAACTACATGCTTTAGTAATTACGTTTGTGCGCCCAGATCATTTTTAGAAGGTAAAACCATCGATTCACTTTTATATGCTTTTTAATTTCAACCATTTTGGTGTTCCGGTTATTTATCTCGATTTTTTTGCTCTTGGGTTTAAACCATGTTCAAAACACTCGCATTCAATGATTTTCGGTACTCACTTTTTTACAAGAAACTGTATAGAAAATTAATAATTAAAACATTATTTTTAGCTTATCGAATAAATAATTTTAGTAACAACCTTTTCAGTAATATTTTTTACATACTTTTACGCTTGGTGGCTTTTTAAAATCCTGCAAATCTTTTTGTATTGATCCAAAAAGACATAAGTATGACAAAAAAGTTAGTCAGTACTTTAACGAAAAATAAATGAAAAAGTACAGAGTATTACAAATTGTTTTTTTTCGGACAAGATTGTCTAGGCGTATATAATTTAATCAGGAGGTAGATAGCTAAAAAGCTTAAATTTATTCCGAATGTGCGGTCTGACATCTTCTTTCTGCAAAAAAAATTGAAACAAAACTGTTATAACCTCATAATTTAAAAATGCAAATAAAAATAAGTGCAATATTTTAATATAGTTATTTTCCTAACAAGTGCGGAAAGTGATACTTTCCCGCACGCGACTGCAGTTTACCCGAACGACGCGAAGCGGAGCTCCGTCAAGCGGTCAAGGGCGGGACACTTTACGCATGAGTTGGGAACATTATTTTTTCTACGACCGAATATACAAAAAAGTATACCAACCCATTTTTCAAAAGTTATTTTATTTCAACATACATATACAAAACTTTAACCAAAAACTATTATTATTATTATAAATATTAATATTAAAAACACAATCTGTTGCATTCTGTAAATTAATTAAAACTGCCTGTCCAGTGGAGCTATTTGGTGTTTACTGGTAAGTGAATGACGTTGATGAAGATGATATCGGTTGTAGGTCACATAAAGATGACGATGAAGGTGATGGCAACGGTTTTAAGTCATTTGTACATTATGTTGTATTACATTATGAAATATATATTTGATATATTGTTCTTCAAACCCGGGTGGTTTGATAGTTGTTTTATGACACTACTTTAAAGAATGTACAGGGTTATATCAAAATATCTTCATTATTTTATATTTTCAAAAAATTAAAAATGCAACAAAAAGCTAGAAAAGATGTAGATTTTATTTGATGGACTATTAATTCACCTGTTGTAACAATAGTTATAACTTCCGAAGTGAAAAACTATCTAATAATGTCAAAATTTGCATTATTTTTCTTTCCCACACTAGTGCGGGAAAGTGACACTTTCAAAACTAAAACGCGTGCGGATATTTTTTCATAAACTTGATTGTAGCGTAAAAAAATTGAAAAATGGCAAAATTTATTACTCATTTAATTTCAACCTTGAATAACTTTGAAAGGAGTAAAATATCAAAGAATGATAGTAGCCCTTTTATATAGAGCGTCAAATATAAATTAGAATCTATCAATGAGGCACCTCTTAATGTAAATATGAAGAGTACAAAATTTTACAGTATTTCATTTTCGTTATGTCCAACAATATTTTCAGTATACTTAAAAGAAAAAAAAATAATCTATTTTTTGAAGCACTCCAAGTTACAGTATTATCCCAAACATAAAAAGATGAAAGAAACATAAATTGTATAATAATATGCAAGAAAAACTTACCACTGTCACCAGGCTTTCCAAAAATGGTAACAATTTCATGAGTTCTGAATCACTTCTGTCTTCAAACCAACTTTCGATGGGAATGCCATTATTAAGCTAAAGCAAACAAATACATTTCAAAAACGTTTAACTCACTCAAGGAATCTATAACTTCTAATTATTCTTATTGAATAACATTATTTAATAAAAAATATTTCTTTTGTATACATTTTCCCCACAAGCAATACCATTAGTAAGATTAGTTGGACCAGAGCTAATCTATGGTGACGCAAAAACGACATCAAAAAGAGCTACATAATAGTGAGTAAAACAAATCAATGAAATGGTGGAGAAGTTCACCAAAACCGAGACATTTTGTACTAGAATATTCGCCATGACTCATGCTCCGGTGATAGAGCAGGGACTGGAATTTACTCCAGGAACCCAAGAGCACAAGTTTGTGTACCATTGGGTGATGGTGTATCTGCATATCAGGCCGAGATATATGCTAACTTGGAACGTGCGCAGATAAACCTAGACAGAGGTTATGTGGATCGACGCATAACCATATACTCCGACAGTCAGGCAGCAATTAAAGCCATGAGTGGGTATACCAGCAACTCAGGACTTGCTAACGAATGTCGAGAACGACTTGCTAATCTTGCAAGGCGGAACGTGGTGCGGCTAGAATGGATTCCAGCCCACTCTGGTTTTGAAGGCAACGAGATGGCGGATGCACTGGCTGCGGAAGGGGTGGCAGCTCCTTTCTGCGGCCCGGGCCCGACCCTGGGCCTAACAAAACAAAAAATACGCAAGGAGACGAAGAAGTGGCTGAGGAATCAGCACTTCGCTCATCGGAATGCTCTGCAGGTTCCTAGACAATCCAAACTTCTACTGAAGGGATGGACTGATGGACACGCCAGGGCAGCTACTGAACTACCAAGGAGTAGGCTAAGGAAGATAGCAGGACTCCTAACAGGGCACTGCTGTATGAGGAAACACCTCCACAACTTATGAGTAGAGGAAAGTTCCCTATGTAGGGGTTGCGGCATGACTGACGAAACGTCAGTCCATGTTCTCTTAGAGTGTCCACACTGGGCTGTACTACGCAGGCGAACCTTCGGAGTCCCTGTTATGGCCCCTGGAGACACAAGCAGACATCCATTGAAAAAGGTTGTGGCCTTTATTGAAGGGCTCGGCTTCATGGATGTCTAGGTAGCAGGAATGGCACAATGGGTCCGCCAGTGGCCTCAGTGCCGGAACCTTGGCTTGAGTTGTCCAGGACAAGGCTCGCCTGCACATTTGGTAGTAGTAGTAGTAGTAGTAGTAGTAGTAGTAGTAGTAGAATATTCGCCAAAGTTTATTAGGGACTTAATGAGTAAAAAAATGAATATTGTGAAAACTGGGCCCTATCTAAAGCTGATAGGATTGACAAACGAAGCATGTGCAGATTCTGTCAATTAGAGTAAGAAACGGAACACAAATTCTATGCCAGTGCAATGGCATTGCAAATGTGCAGAGCGGTTCTTTGTGTTAACCGATGAAAAGCCACTAGCAAATAACGACCTATATGAAAGATTCAGTCTCATAGCTGATGGATTTCGTTAAGTTGACCTGTGTAAAATAATCAAGATAAAGAAGACGATAAAAGATCTGAAAAGGTCGCAATGGAATAGGCCAGTAGCCACCCCATAACATCTAATTCAATTCCAGAAGTTATGTATTCATTAATGTTTTTTTTAATATTTCTAACTTCACTGTCTTACACATTAAAAATTGACTCAAACCAATGTATTTGAAACATACTCCATTTCACTCTCAGTGTGCTAAGTTTCGACCTGTACTTACCTACTTATCTTCCCATTAAAAAAATTTAGTTCAAGTAATACACCAAGAACTGATTAAATGTATGACCGGCGTGAGTTAACAGCCAGTTTCAACATAGCGACCAGTAGCCAGGCTTTGCCTAAAACTACTAATATGGGTGCTGGTATATGATTGCAGGTAATGAAGTTTTGTGAAATCACAAAAGATTATATAAGAGGGAAAGTCGGATACTGCCTAGATAAGTAACTCAAGACTCAAATGGAGATTGACACAAGGACATATCCATACAAAGAGTTTACTGAGCAAAGTAGACAAGGAACTCTCAACCAGACTGTTGAAAATGGGTAAGAGACATTTGAAGACAGTTACCGACCTAGTGACTGGCCACTCTGAGGAATCATCTGCACAAAATGGGCAAAGTTAGTGATTCTATGTGCAGAAAATGTGAACTGCTTCTGTGAGAACTTACAAGGACTCCGATGGAAGCACTTTGGAGGAAATAGTTGAACCATTACAACTAACGAAAATCCCTACAGTCAAACTAGTGGCCCATATAGAAGACACACAGCTTCTGGAATGGAAGTAGATAACATGGGAAATGGTACAGACTCGGTTCAAGTGCCTGGGCTGTTGAGCACAACCCAAACGAATGAATGAATACAAGTATACATGATTTTTAAGGACCTTAAAATTATAGAAGTTATCTGCTACCATCAACAAAATATCCATCAAAAACAAAACTTGAGCGTGGGGACAAATTTTTTTAAAACTTAATAAAAATGTAAATAATAAATTAATTTCATGTGTAGATTCCCCAACAGTATTTTTCTCATATGAAACATTCTGAGTAGTTATTTACTTAATCATGATTTCCTGTAACAATTGTCATATTTAAGTAAAGTGTGTTATCAATAGATGTCAAGATAAGGATATGATTATACTATTATAACGCCTTACAAATTTGAAAATAACTTTTCAAAAAGTAGATCGTTCACTAAGGAGCAACATTTAGATCTCGGACTGTATGCCCCGACAGACAATGAATTACACAAATTTGTAAGCCGTTATAATATTATAATAATATTAGCTTGACATCTATTCTTAGTTGTGTTTTCTCTTATCTTAAAACACGATATTCCAAGCTTATTAATTAATGCATGTACCAAATTTCAAAGTGGTTAAGCATTTCTATATTGTGTTTTTTATATTTTTAATATTTGGAACGGTGACAACACCATCATTGATGGCTTAATAATTCACAACACAATTCTAATCTCACTTTGGAATGCATAAAAAATTGAATAACTACATAAATGTATTTCCCGGGATTTATAAACATACTATTCTTACAAACTAAATATTGAATCACTTTGGGTAGGGTTTTTCATATTTGATGAGTTCACGTTTTAAAGCCAGTTATAAAAACTAAGATAACTAAACAAATATTTGAAATAATCAATAAAACTTACATGATAACCAAATGCTTGCGGGGAATTATCGATAATAATCGTCTTGGAAAGATCCCTTCCAAGTATAGAAAGATCCTTAATATAATTTCCATTTACGCAAACACAGTGTTCTCTGAAAAGCCTATATTTTATCCATTTTCTTTCTGGATCTAATAAGTTTAGCAGTTTGTCTGCATATACTCTCTTAGATGCAGTGAAAAGTATAACTTCAAACATTTGCGAAACCTTCTCCATGAATTCTTTAAAGAAAGGTCTTGTTCTTACGTAAACTGTATATGAACAATCTTGAAATAATACCGGAAAATGGAAGCTGGCATCTTTGAGTTCTTGGAGACTGCAATGTACCAACGTTTCATCCAGATCTAATACCTGGAAGATTAAAAAATTTTATCCACTCTTCTAAAAAAAAAAGAATTTTTTATTTAATATGTGAAATATATATATACAATAGATCTCAAGGGAAAAATTAAATATATAGCCTACTCTAATTTTTATAAGAAAATGGGTGTCCGAACGACGAGAAGCATCTTCACTTCACTTTTAATTTAACCTATCTCGTGAAGTGTTTCCTTAATTAGTGTTTCCAAAATTCCAATGCTGGTTCTTTTTAAAATGATCAGCCTGTATGTGGTGCAAAGTTCCCTTGGTATAGGGAATATTGCATGAAAAATATTTTGTAATTTTCAAGGATTTAAAAAAACAGGGTGATACAAAAAAATACTAGTTTAGTAGTTTGAAATTAAAGCATATCTAAAACATTCATGTTGGAGTTTTTAGACAAAGGGTTACTGTGATTCTTTTTCTTTACAAAAAAAAAACAGGCGATCCAGAAACTGAAACTTGCTTTTGATTTTACAGCAAAAAATTAAGGTAGGACACTTTTAAATGGTTAACATTTTTCAGACAAGACTAAAATATATACATCTTACCAAGCTGAAATCTGGGCTGGATCTCGTTTTTAAAGGCAAAGCAGGACATTTCGCTCTCATTTCACATGTCAAAGGAGGCAAATGTTTAATGAATAAGTATGGATCAAAAGCATCCCAAGTATCTTCAACTTCAATGTGTTCTGGTTGTCTATCTAATCTTTCAGCTTCCTGAGAAGACACACTTGTTATCATATGATTATCCGGCAAATTTGAAGAATACAATGTAGTATAATCATATACATTTTGCATATTAACATTTTTTGTCATTTCTTCATCCAGCATATTAGTAAAATCTTGGGTATTGACATTATTAAGATCATTAATATCTATTTGTAATTCTGGATATTCATTTTTCATAGAAGGATACTCATAATATATTGTTTCGCAAATTTTTTCTGCAAACATGTTATATTGGTACTTATCTTTTTGATAATCACAAGTTTTTTTCTCGGCGATGTGATATTGCAACTTTTCACTATAACTAATATTTTCTATAGTATTTAATTCAATGGTGGAATATTCGATCTCTTTTGGAAGGTCAGTATTAATTATATCAGGTTGGGTATCATAAGAACTGGTGCCAGATGTGGTACTTTCAAAGTATTCATAACATCTATTTGTTGCTGACATATCACTTGAAGGAGGGACATTATTTAAAGTTTCAAGAGTTTTAGTACCTCCTTCATACAATTGAGGGACTACTTGAGATTGATAATTTTCTTTACATTCTTCAGAAATTTTTGGCTTCTTAGGTTCTTTCTCTTTTATGTATTTCTTTTTAACACTTTTAATACAAGTTTTATACAATGAAACTGGCCTAGATTTTGGAACCCAGCCAGTTTTTCTAACCGATTTCTTGGATTTAGTTGCTGTCAGGGAAAATTTGTGGAATCCCCTATTTCTTTTTTCGCTACGCAGCCACATTGTGCTTACCCATTTACCCTAAAACAACACATAACATAAGTACACAATTTTATACAACATAGTGTTCCATTAATTATATCAATAGCTACAATCACTAACATGAATACAGGGTGGCCAGAATCTCTCCTTGTCTAACGCAAACTACAGATACCTAACTAGATGTGATTTTATGTCTGTCTAACCTAATTTACCTTTACTCTTTTATGATTAACTCAAAGCACATAATACTCGACGCTCATAAATAATATGTGTAATAAATAAGCTGGGAGATAGTAAATAAATATCAAGAGCTAAAATTTCAACTGGAGCATTTTTACCACAAAACGGCACTTATAAAGCCTGTTTGTAAATTCAGTCTCAGAATTTGAAAAATAACAAAAAAATTACATAATAAAAAAAATCGCATATTCGTAATATTTCCAATTTGTTATTTTTATTCTCAAATCAGCGTCAAGTATTAAGTGTAAGTATCCATAAATCATGAAATATTATTGGCTTATCCTGTATGAAATATTGAAAAGTTCAATTTTGCCATTAACAAATAATTACTATTTTAGTTTTGCTTTTCGTAATATTTTAGAATACATTAAAAAATAAGGGCTAGTAAGAATTTAATTTTAAATATATCTTGACTTTAAAGCTTAGAGGAAAAAAAGTCAGCTGACATTGACAGATTAATAATACGTGGAGGATAGATAATACATTAGTCTAAAATATATCGTGGGTTTCTTCTGTCATAAATAACCTATTCACTCATAATAATTTTATAGGACCAGTAAACTTTAAAAAGCCATATTGAAACTTAATAAAATTATTGAATAGATGAGGCTTTTACTTGATGGAGATCCATACTAAATGAACTGAAAAAATTTTATTTGTTAAAATATACATTATATTAAAATTAAAGTTGAGACGCCTCCACTCGTTTGAGAAAGCTACTGTGTTAGCGAAACGCGTCACAACTCTAATTTTAATATAATGTAGATTTTTACAAATTAAATTATTTCATTTCATCATTAAATAAAATAAATTAAGTATTATTACAGTTTTCGAAAATAAGTCGAAGCCGGTCAACAACTTATGTCCCTTCTAATTGCAAACCAGAATGGTTGGTGTTAAATATCTTGCAGATATACCAACCCCGTTTGACTTTGAAGTGTAATTCAATATCCGTCGGGGCCTATAGCATGGGAAGTAGTTGTTACTTCTCAGTTGAATGGCACTGTCTTTGAAAAATATTTTTCCAAAGTTATAAAGCATTAGAATAATTATTCTGCGATATCTACTAAATAAACTTAAATAATATTTAAAAACAATAATAGGACCAACTGCACTGGAGCTACTCCTGCATTTAAGTAAGACTTAGGAAATGTGTGTGACTGCACCGTGTCATAAGTCGTTCTTAACGTAAGTCGAAGTGTAGGTTCTACTTATGTACTAATTATGTTAAAGAGAAGCTATGTCTTGAAACAAATTATCAAAATATAGAGAGCTTAGTTAATAAAATCAAACAAACTGGCATTAATAATGAATATTTGATGACCTTCATGAAATGGAAGTAATTGAATTTGGTGTTCCCAGACAAGATTTTTACAACAGCTTACTCGATTACAAATTTTTAAAAAAGTTTCGATTACAAAAGAAACAGCCAGATTTCTTTTAGCACAATTAAAAGATCGATTGTAGTTGCTTCTGGGTATAGCTGCGGGCGCATTAGCAACTCTCTTGTTATTTTATCTAACGCAGAATATTTTACTGCTCACGTTTCCCCAGATATGTTTTTCTACGACCACTATCGAAAGTCGTCTTTTGTGCCTTGAAAAGCAATTGCAAAGTTATTTATAGATAAAAGAGAGCTATTAGTTATTTTAATATTAACTGTAGAATAAAATATTTTAGTTGATTTTCTAGTATATTAAAGCATCCAACAGTATTTTCCGTAATAATTTATTGGGAAATAGGGAAATCTTAAAAATACCTGACATTAATGTAATAAGTGTTGCCTACGTACAGTCAAAGTCAAATGGAGCGCACAACTACATTAGTTTAAGACTGCATTATTTAGACATCTGCTATCCCCATCAAACAGATCTACGTTTTTTAGGTCACAATTGAAGTATTTCTAATACATTTTGGCGAAGGCTTACCATAAATGTTTGAAACTAATTGAATTTTTATAAATTTTGGTGTTTGTCTTGAGCGTTTCATTTGACTTTGACTGTACATAGGTACACGAAACTGCAATCTGGAAACTGCTAAGAACAAACAATGGCAATTAATTTCATTTTGGTGTGATCGTAGAAAATATCTTCTGTGTATTTCGAGCAGAAAGTCTTTGGGTAGTTTCGACTGCCAAAGTACTACTTTCTGCTCTTGATACACAAATAGCTATTTCTTACACACGGCGATTTTTTTTATATTTTGCCACACAATAGATCAAATACAAACTTTCGTCGTTATTAAAATTAGGGCCGCGGCGGACTCCTTTGTAATTTTATCCATTTTGACTGTCATTCTCATTATTATCAGAATTAGTGTAACATCTGTCACATTGTAAAGTTTACCAAAACCAAAGTCCCTGTCCGTCGGTCCATATCCTGTCTTTAGTCGACTTAACTAAATAAGACGCGGTGCAGTTGAATTACACGTTTTGCTCAAGGAACAAAGTTTCATTTACGAAATTTTGACCCCATGTTTCATCAGGTAATATTAATTATAATTGTAGTGGCAAATGGGATATTCAAAAATAAAATTATTTCAAATTTAGTCTTTAACAGAAAAAAGTAGGTATGCAACTTATATTGCAGATACGTCACTAGTTTATATGGAAGGTTGTCAATAGTCTCCCTTTGCTGTTCCATGTTTCAGCTTCTTCTTTTTCATTGAGATGTTTGAGCCTGTTCGGGACAAAGATGTTAACATTTTGTTGTTTACCTTGTTCAATTTGAATTTGGGGCATTTTAGTTTTAGTAGAGGCTTAAAGCTTAAGCTCGAACTAATCAAAAATATAAACCACATGCAAACAACTCACTCGTCACTCTAATCTAAACTTCTTCTTTAATTTGGTTAACTACGCTTTCTCAATATTATTTGATTCCATGTCAAAATATGTGACTAACATGAACATATACTAGTGACGTCAAAAGCGCAAAGGAAAATTTAAAGAAATTTTTAAAATAGAATTTTTTAAATGGTGATATAAACAAAACAACACTATTGAATTTCATCTCTTTTCTTCCAGGATTGTTTCGTTTGGCATTTTGTTGAAAAATCATTCCATGGTAGACAATTGGTCGTTGTTTTCTATATTGTTTAATAGCTTTTAAATAAATAATGTGCCATACCCGCAAACCTTGAAATTCTATGTTTGATATTAAAAATCCATTTTAACTAATAATCTCTTGAAATTGTACGAGTTATCTGTTTTGTCACTGGTCAGTTTTTTTAGTGTAGCTAGGGTAGGTGTTTAAACCTCCCTTAGAACATAAAGTAGTACTACTTTATGTTCTAAGAGACCTCCAAACTCTTTATTCAATTCATGTACCCGCCTATGTGCGAAATACAAAACCCCGTGAGCGAATGAACACTCACGCTCGCTGGACGCAATTTTAAGTGTCCATTTTCGCGGTACCGGATCAATTTCTTCAGTACTAATTGAGAGTCCGTGCAACAAGAATGTATTTATTAGTTCTTAGTTTAAACATTACATTGTTAACATCTGTATTCCTCTATAAGGATAATATTACGTTGAATAAATAATATTCTACTTTTTGTGTGACTGTGTGGAACATTATTTACCATCCAAAAACACCAGCTACTTGTTGAAGAAAAAATCATCAAGTGGGTTAAACGGGTGAAAAGCTCACCCCCAGCAGTAGGCCTTCATATATTCGAAATATTTTATTTCTCAAGTTACATATGCACCAGAATATATTTGAATGTTTTTGTATTGTGACTTTGTAAAATCAGATGTCTCAGCTACAGCATCATTTGAATTGAGATTTCTTGCTAACAAAGAATCATAAACATTTTCTTATCATTTTTTGTATTGTTTTCTTGTGATGTGTTTCTGTCATTATATTAGCACAAACTAATTAACGCTACATTTTAATACTTCAAAAAATCACTCACGATAACTTTATATTACACATCGGAAATCTAAATAATACTAAAACTAACTTAACGAAATATATACCTACTGTTGTATACTAATGTTGTTTTTCTGTGATTATCACATGAAAGTAGTCAAAATAAGACCCAACAAGAAAAAAATATTTATTGACAGTGATATGAAACAAAAATTAATAATATCTTATATTTATTCAACTTTTTTTTAGATTGAAATTTACAAAACAAAAGTACCAAGTGGAATAATAATAATAATAATATCGATATTAAAACCAGATCTCGAACCAGATAAAAGGACCCGCGCTTTTCTCATGGCACAGTGGCCCTACACCATAACTATATATATATATATATATATATATATATATATATAATATATAATATAAGTCGAATTCCACGTGTTTGTGTGGATTCTCACTTTGTTTTAAAATGAATTTTTATATTTTAACTTTTTAATTATTTTACAATGTGACTGTTATGTGACTATAACTAGGGCTCTTAAAGCCATTTGGATTGTTTTTTCTTGAAATAATTTGCTTAATGCTTTTCCCGATTATAACATCAAGGATACATTCTCGATTAGCTTCCCTGAAGATGTAAATAAATATTTACGAAAGCTTGGAAATCTAAAAAGAGTACTCTTTTCCTTCATTATTGCTGCTTACCTCAATATTTGTCTATATATATATATATATATATATATATATATATATATATAT
>CAJUYI010000285.1:123847-142482 GCA_910591695.1 Galerucella pusilla | reverse complement strand
CTACAAGCCAGGTAAAAATAACGTTTGGGTACTGCTGAAGTTTCCAAGCAGCCAGACTATATCTGTTCTGGTTTCAAAGCAACCCATTTCCAAAAAAATCTTCAACATGTGATATTAGATTAACAATTGTTTAAATCAATTGCAAATTATTTCTAGGTTGAAACAAACAAAATTATACCCTTGTTTTTATTAGTGCTGTTTCATTGATTGTATAACAATACCATGTTAAATTTAATTTGTGGATATCCGGACATTTCGATAAATGAACAAAAAGTGATCTTGAGCTAGTAACTAAATTTATTTGGTAAATACCGTTTGGCTTTGGTCTTAATATATTTTGTTGATTTTATGCTTTTCCCATCCTATTCAATTTTTAATCAGTCAAAATAACGAATTTATTACACACTTTTCTCACTTTAGGATGCTGTATCTACTTTTAAATTGGATATTTCTTCATCCTATAATGCCCTGCTTGTTGGTGCGAAATATCTTTCAATATCTGCTGACGAAAAAAATAAAGAAGCGTCTCAACAAGAAAAGGAACCACAAGCAGAAAAGGTAACTCCTGGAGAATTAGAAACTGTACGAAAATCTTGGCAGAAACATATTTCCGAATTTCCTAAATTGAAAACTACTGAAGGTCCAGTGTAAGTAATTATCACAAGTGAAATATTGTATGTTTAAAACGGCTATATATAATATATATACCGGAGATGGCCAGATAAGAATGTAAAGTGCTGTATACGTCGTAGAGAGTGGTAAAAAATGGTACTAAAGTGTCAAAAAAAAATTCTGGAAATTATTTTCATGTTTCCAAGATGGATGACAGGGGCGCAACAACCATATTTTCAGTAGTAATACTCCTAGGGTCTTGATAATACCGAGATAATTTTGTCATAGAGAATGCTGAAAGCGTGTTGCTTGATAATAGCCCATGGCCGCAGGCCGAGGGCTATTATCTTCGAGCAACACGCTTGAAGGATTCTCTACGACAAAATTTTGAGTATTTATCAAGACCCGAGGAGTATTCGATAAGATAATTTTTTACTTTGTAGATATGAAAAAGAAATGATTGTTGATCTGACATTTAACAATTTTCAATACAAACTTTATTAGTTTTAATCAAATATTATTCATTTCTATTCAAAACTACAGTTGTGAAAAGTACAATTGGTAAATTAATTGAATAGTTAGATGCAATACCTACCAAATCTTCCCGACATTTTTAATCCAGTTGTCAGTTTGACGTTTAATTAATTTTTAATAAAAAATAAACACCAAACTGAAAACACCACATGTAGGGTATTATCGCTGTAATACAGCGGTCATTGGATGAAATTTGACAGATGACTTAAAATTAAGTAATTTGATTGGTTACTATATTCAGTAAAAAATTATCAGTAGTAATAACCCAAGGACATTGATAATTGTTCGAAAACATTTTATGACAGATTTCGAAAGCTTGTTGCTAAAAGCAACAAGCTTGAGAAAGTTGTCATAAAATTTTTGAGCATTTATCAATGACCGAGGGTTATTCGGATAGAAAATTTTTTACCAATTATAGAATTACCACCAGATCGTGACATTTCGAAATATTAAATATTTGAAACTTCAAAATCGAAATAAATCAATAGGTTTGTGTTCATAGCAACGTGAAAACAGCCCATGGTCTGTTATCAGTGTAATGTTGACATGATTGGGTGAAATTGTTCATATGATCAAAAATAAGGAAATTTTATTGGTTATTGGAGCTGTCAAAAAATTTTCACTGAAACACACCTCACAAATTTACCACAAAATACTCAAATAAAGCTTAGTTCTGAAAAGCATATATTTTTTGTAGTCTAGGTGTATTTTAGTAAAAAATCAGTTTCATATGGAGTTTACGCCCCCTGCCGGTCATCTTGGAAACCTGAAAATAATTTCCAGAATTTTCTTTTGGCTACTTTAGTCATAACATTTTTATGTCTACGACGAATAGTTTCCGAGATACAGTACTTTGCATTCTCATCTGGCCTCCAGGTACATAAATTCTGATTCAACAGTATTATCTTTTTACTTTTAGCTTACCAGTTCCAGGAGAGAAAAATGTATTCGTCACTTCTGCCTTACCATACGTTAACAATGTGCCTCATTTAGGAAATATCATTGGTTGTGTTCTATCAGCAGATGTTTTTGCTCGCTATTCAAGAATATGTAACAACAATACTATATATATTTCTGGTACTGATGAATATGGTACAGCAACTGAAACAAAAGCTCTGGAAGAAGGATTGACTTGTCAGGAAATTTGTGATAAATACTATAAAGTTCACAAGGAAATATATGATTGGTTTAATCTCAAGTTTGATAAATTCGGTAGAAGTTCTCATCCTCAACAAACTCAGTAAGTATATTTCACCTCTTTTGTATAAAATTATATTTTTGGTATTTACAAAAATACGACAATGGTAATACTAAATAAGGTACTGCTACAGTTTTATTTAAATATAATGTAACGTTTGTTCTTATTTTAATTTTTTTACAAGTTTGTAAAAAATTATCTATTTAATTTTTTTGCACTTGTATAATAATACACACTGTGTATGTTTGTTCCAACCAGCGTCAGAAACCGTCATGATTCGTCGCAGTAACTTAAATCCGTTCCAACCAGACATACAAATGATTAGTTGACGATTAGTTTCTTGTTCCAACCAAAATAAAAAAGGGTTTGAAAACTATCAGACTGAAGGGTTTACAGATTTTCTTCTCACTACTAATCTGGCGCATGCGAATTGCTGTGCTTTTATTTTATTTTAAAGTTTCACTGTTTCAAAGAGTTGTAGCATAATTTAAAACTTTTGAAGAGTGAATTGCGTGTTTATTTAGATATTTTTTATTTTAATCATAAATTGACTAACGAAGAATATATCTTCTGTTTGTTGAAAACATATAGGTACTTCGCTAATTTTTAAAATTTATGCTTCATTTTTTTGCTGATCCCCATCGTTTTGGGTATATACTATGAATAATCTATAAATTTAAATCAACTAGAAACCTTATAGTGCAGATCAATAAAACAATTATTATTTCTCCAAATACCAATGAATTTATTTTGTGTGCTAATTCATCCTATATTTGTTTCTTTTATCCCTTCCTGAGGTCCCAATGTATCTTTGCACAATCTCTATTTTCTCCACAAATTGGAGAAGAATTTCCCAGTGAAAATCTCGTATCTTCAAGACATTAATAAAGTATTTCACCAAATATAAAAATAAAAAGTTCACAAATGTAAAAAGAGGTTCATAACCTGCTAAATATCAAATAAATTCTGACCAAAATGTCAAAAAACCTTTTACTAACTACACTTTGAAAGACTCATATCAAAATAGCTGTCCAAATTCGAGAAAAACCCATTTCAATTCGAACGTAGAATAGAAAGGGATGATCCGATACGATCGAATTGAAGATCGTATTCGACATCGAACGAATCCCTCTGCAGAATGGTTTACGAGAGAATTATTTGTTAGCATATTGAAAATATTTTTGAGAATAATTGTATTTTTGATTTGTTTTAGAGTTTGCCAAGATATGTTCCTTACTCTCCAGAGTAACGGTTTCATGTTTGTGGAATCTATTGAACAACTGCATTGTGAGAAATGTAAAAAGTTTTTGGCAGATAGATTCGTAGAGGGAGGCTGTCCAAATGTTGGATGTGATTATCCAGATGCAAGAGGCGATCAATGTGATGGTTGTTCAAAACTGGTAAATTCGGTAGAATTGAAGAATCCTCGGTGTAAAATTTGTGGAAATACTCCAATAATTAAAAAGTCGGAGCAATTCTTCATTGATCTACCAAAGGTAAATAATCATTTATAAGTCTTTTTAGATGTAAATTCTACTAATTACTTGTTTATTTAACGTATACTGCGTTAACCACTAGTGCTATTGACAGCTGAAAGATTACATAGTTACATAATAAAATGATAATAATAAATACAAAGCTCCTAATGTTATATAAACCAATCGGAATTATTCCTTTTTACAGTATCCCTTTCACAAATTTGAAATGTCAACAGCTTTTTTTTTTCTCTGAAATTAATTTATTAGTGGTATTGGTGTCGGAGCTGGTTTTATCTCATTAAACTGTTTTTGATTCTTTCAATTATATTGAGGTTGGTCTCCTTTGCTAATCAGGAATTGGTGGCTCAGGATTGTGTGTCCAATCCTTAATCATTTTTTTTTTTTTATTCTGTTATTTAACGTCGGTCTATTTCTGCGACTGAGGCTAATCACCGACGCCGGGAGCACTCTACCCCTAACCGGAAATTTTGGCGAACCCACTAGTGTTCCAACCAGTGGTAGCGTTCTTTAACGAGCCCAACATCCAAGGACTCGGGACCTCGGTTTTACGTCTCCTCCGAAAGACGGCATATCTACATTATACCTCGTGCTCATTGGTATAATGCCTGCGAGCTGTGATATGCTAGTCCGCTGCAGGCTGTACGGGCCCTATACGATGGTTTTCCCTGACATGGTCGTCACCCATCCAAGTACTAACCATGTCCGACCTTGCTTGACTGTAATTATCGCATTGAACGCGTTCCACTACAGTGCTGGGTCGTCGCCCTCCCTTAATCAAATAACTTCTATTTGTTCAGCTCTTGTCGTCCGAAGGGAAGGAGTTTCTTTTACATTTGAAACCATTTCACATCGACGTTAATAATATTCTCAACAGATAACTGTTGGTCTTGGTGAGGTATCTGCTTTAATATTGCAATAGGTTACTTATACTAAATTTACTTTGGTACATTAACAAAAAAAAAATAATTTTTTCATGTTTCTAGCTGGAGCCGCTTATATATCACTGGTTGAAATTAAGAAGCTCTGGTTGGTCTAACAACGCTCACGTAATAGCTAAATCTTGGCTAAAAGAAGGCCTTAAACCAAGATGTATCACTCGTGATCTTAAATGGGGTGTGCCGGTTCCCATAGAACAATATAAAGATAAGGTGTTTTACGTATGGTTTGATGCAGTTTTGGGCTATATATCTATTAGCAAATCGTACACAAAAGATTATGAAAAATGGTGGAAACCTAATAAAGATACAACTGTTAAACTGTATCAGTTTATGGCTAAAGATAACGTACCCTTCCACGCTGTGCTGTTTCCTGCTATGTTGCTAGGTGCTAATCAGGGATATATCACTGTTAATCATCTTATGGCAACAGGTAATTTCCTGCTAAAATTGAAATAGTAGGGTACATACCCAAGTGGAAAGAGTTTATCTTTTGTGGAGAGCGCTGTTCGATACAGAAAAGACACTTTCCCCCTGGTACATATACTTAATTTTTTTAATTGGACTTTTTAGAGTATTTAAATTATGAAGATGGTAAATTTTCAAAATCTAGAGGTGTGGGAGTGTTTGGAACTGATGCCCGAGATACTGGAATTCCAAGTGATGTATGGAGATTCTATTTGCTCTATGTTAGACCAGAATCTCAAGATTCCAGTTTCAGTTGGAATGATCTTGTAACCAAAAATAATTCAGAATTGCTGAATAATTTAGGAAATTTTGTTAACAGGTAACGTGTATATCAGCTTATTAAACAAATTTATATTTATGTTTATAAAACCATTTTAATAGAGAACATTAGAGAAGTACTAATTTTGTCTTGTTTCGGTAGATATCATAATATCAGGTGTCTTAAGACGTTTTGACAGTCCAATATCTCGAAATCTGTTCACATGATAAAAATGAAATTTGGCTGATTTATAATATAAATCTTTATTCAACCAAAAATTATAAAGTACATTATACGGAGGTTATTAACAAAAACTATTTACATTATTCACAGTGCACTGGGGACCTGTGATAATTAATAGTTCGCAGCAATGCCACTTCGCCGGTGTTCAGGCTCCATTAAAGTCCTCCATAGTTGCAAACTCCCTCAACAACGGTTCCTTGCTGCTGCATTACCCGTTTGTTACGATAGTTTATGACATAAAATCAGACCGTTCGAACTAGACCGCTTACATTCCCACAGAGATTTTGTTGTATTGTCTCTGAAAAGCTTACGAAAAACAGAGTCACATGTTAAAGGCTTGTTGAAGTTTAAAAGCAGAAAATACAAGAAAATTAAAAATAAAAAGTTAATTCTAGATGTAATGATAAAAATGATAACATTAAAATTACAATTTCCTAACTACCTTATCTATTGCCCATACACAGTCCTTTCGTCCTTATTTACATACGCTTTCACCCTCTTTCATCCTTCCCAATCATTCTTCCTATGTAGATATATTTACAAATTTACAGAGTGTACGATTAGAGAATTAATTCTTTTTTTAATTTCTTGGGAAATTAAACCACAATATTTTTAAATTCTTTATTTCAACGTTTCGGTAGCGTTCCAGCTACCGTTGTCAAGAAAAAATAAGTAGAAATTAATTTTTATCCCTAACTGACACAACAGAAAAAATTTGACAACTAGACAATCGAAAATTATTTTGAAGTTTAAGACTGCAAAATTTTGTTATCAAGTAGATCATATCTGTGGCAAAATGTGAAATGAAATATTTCATTTTATGACATTCCAACGATATGATAGTCTACTAGAAATGGAATCCAGTGAAGTACACGTTCCAGGAACGGTTTTTATTGGGATAGCGCGTTTTTTCGCTTATATTGGAAATGTTGTTAATAAATCGCGTTTCTTGATAGTTTTTTGTGTATGTATATTTAAGTTTTTGAAATATGTATACTCAGTTTTGTGATTTTGTGTATTGAAATGTGTATCGATTAACAACTATTCAAATTATAAATCATAAGAAAACCTGGATAAAAACTTATGATGCTATCCTGATAACGCAGGTAATTGATTATTGGAAATTTCTCTTTTTGGTAACCAAATTTGACTACATTCGGCTGAAATACTAGCTACACATTTATCTGCATTTAGTTGTATTAAAGCACTTTCTTTGATTTTCCGTCTTTTATTATTGGGTTCTTTTAATATTATTTTTGATGAATCCCATTGAATTTGATGACCCTCTTCCCAAGCATGTTTGCAAATAGCTGACTTAAAGAATTCCCTATCTTTGATATATTTTTTGTGTTCGTTTATTCGTACTTTCAATGGTCTAGCTAGATGTTTCGCCTAAATAAAATTTGTCGCATTCACATGTTATTTGATATATGCAGTTTTTTGAAGATTGTTCTTCATTCTTTGGTTTCGTTTTTGTTATGGATACAATTACTTTGTCGTGTGCGTAAATACGTTGACTGCTTGTTTATCTTGTTCAGCCACCGTCTAAGAAGTGAGGAGGTCTTGAAAAAACCGATTTTATAGAATTTATCTGAATGCAAATCATGGAACGATTTGAACAAAACTCGATGTATCAAAATAATGACAGTTGTCATAAGAGGTCAAATTAAATTTTTATGAATACAACCGATTAATCGTTTTTGGTGCTATCTCTTTTCAACATTTGGAAGTAATAATTAGAGTTACATAAGAACGTATGTCATTGCTTGAAAGACAAGTGTACGTATATTGTATGCTGTGTTTTTACTGTCAGTAGAAAAGGATGAGGTATATAAAGTTTATGTTTACTACTGTGCATTGTTAGTGACGTCAGGGTAAAGGTCAATTTTTTCTACTGTATACACCTTTTGATAATTTGTAGCACCAAAGATAATATCAACAACTTAAAAATTTCTTATATCATAGGCCGGGATATTAAATTATATTTATTCATTTATAAGAATAATAGTCTATACCACTAAATTTTTATAGTTAATATTACCACAACGCACAATCGATTAGTCAAATAACACAATTAACATCGCCGAATGAATACCTTTAAACAATGAAGCAAACAAAAATGGCGTTATGAATTTTGAGCAAAGATTACAAGTGATTTTGAGCATGTTTTGACGTTTTGATTAGGTTAGGTTAGCCGTCACCGTTATTGTGCATGGTTGCCAAGGATATGGTTTGTGAAAAAAAGTATTATTTATGGTATAATTTTTATACATTATAATCTTTTTAATTGTATAATTCTTTTAATGTTAATAAAATTGATTTAAAACAAGTAATTATCGAATATTTGTATCTGTATAACTATCACACTTAAAAAAAATGCTTATAAAATATTTGACCTATGATCGTGGATTGAAGGAAATATTATGCAAATTGACAACCCTGTTGAGAAATTTCGCGAAGCAGCCCGAACGGAGTCGACATAAGACGATGGGCATTTAAATGGGTATGTCCACCCATCTCTCTCTCTTTTTACTGTTCTCTGTCAAGCTTTCGTATCTGTTCTCTGTCAAGCTTTCGTATCTGTTCTCTTTATTATCTGTGATTTAGCGCACATCAATAGTGTAAGATCATTACTTATAAATAAATAATAGGTATTTGGGAACACGGCGCGTTAGCCTCGGAGCAGCGTGGTGGGAAGCGGTGCTCATAAGCACGAGAGACGTCTTCTTTTAGTAGGATAAAGTCAATAATTTAAGTTAGAAGCTAATAATATTTTTAGTACTGTTATTAATTTATTATTACACGCTTCTTACTTACTAACATTATTAACACTGTATTCTAATGAAGTTGATAATTATTGTAAAATGAATAATTTTGATATGTATCAATTATTTTAATGCATAATAAAAATAATGCAAGATCAACAGAGGTTAAGAGACCTAAAGGTTTAAATATCTTCTGTAAGTTCCTTGTGGCATTATTTATTTTTTCTCTTATTTTTTGGGAATGAAACCAGAATAAAGTTTTTTATTTTTTTATTTCGACGTTTCGGTAGCGTTCCAGCTACCTTTGTCAAGATTAAATAATGATAAAATAATTTTTGGTTATCAAATTCTCAATGAATAAAAAGATAACTAGTAAAAGTTTGCGATATTTTAAAAATTGAATTTACTTCACTGTTGGGCAAAATTATCTTTTTTGACCAACCTCGTATACGACTGAAAAAAATTTGATATAGTCGGGACGCTCTTAGTTTACCACTTTCGGATTAGAAAATTGAAGCAAAAAATTCTTATGTGAAAACTAAGAGACAAAAATAAAACTTTTTATTAATCAAAAAAGACTATTTCGTGGCCATGTGTTCTCTGCCATAGGCCAGGTAAAAATAACGTTTGAACACTGCTGAAATTCCCGACGAAAACAACACCTTATCGCTATAACTTTCTAATCCGAAAGTGATAAACTAAGAGCTGCCCGACTATATCTGATGAGTGTATTAAAGATTTTAGAACATAATTTTTTATAAAGAATAACCATTTTTAATAAAATTAATAAAAAAGTTCCACATATTATGGTGCGAACTTAAACAGACACACAGTATTATAATATTAAATTTCAGGGCATTGGTTTTTGCCAAAAATAATTTCAATGGAAAAGTACCGGAAATGAACGTTACAGAAGAAGATTTCAACCTTTTAGCATTATGTACCAGAGAATATAAAGGGTATATTGAGTCGCTTGAAAAAGCAAAACTTAGGGATGGAATAAGACATATTCTATCAATATCACGTCTCGGAAATCAATACATGCAATCAAATCAACCATGGGCGCTACTCAAGGGAACAGAGAAAGAAAAGTAAGCATTATCAATAATAAAGTACTTTGTTATGTAATAAGTTTATTTTTTAGATTACGAGCTGGTACTGTTATAGGCATTTGTTGTAATTTAGCCTGCCTAATAGCGACGCTACTTCATCCTTACATGCCCGATACCAGCGAAAACTTGAAAAAACAGTTGAATGCGGAGACCGTTGTTTTGAATCCACTGTAAGTATTTTTTTATCGTACCTTTATTCAATAAGGGTTACGAGGTACCATATCTCGAAATCCGTATGTCCTAGAGTTTGGGGAAAAATCTTGAAAAATAGGACCTGAAAAAATGATTGAAAATGTTTTTGAGTCCATAGTTTTTGGCTAGGTAGCGCAATCTATCACTCATAAAAACTTTTTACACAATATTCCTCAATTCATCTTCAATGGGGGGGTAATTAGGTACAACAATATCTGATTCTGAGACTCTCCTCAGAAACTAAGTAGAAGTAAGGGGGCACAATAGATATTTAAGGTCTCAGTGAATGTTACCCCAAAATACATACATTCATACATACATACAACAATATCTGTGGATAGATTGTACTTCATTTTCGGGCATGTCTACTCTATTCATTTTGGTCCCATCGCTCTTATGAAAAGAATAAGTGACAAACATTTTTTTATTATTTAATTCTGCATTATATACACTTCGCTGTTTTTGAATATATAGTTTCGGTAACGTTCTTGCTACTGTTGTCAAGAATAATTAATTTTTTTGTAATGCAAAAAGAATAAACATGACCTGATAAATTTCAAATTTAATACGTTTTTTTGTATTCGATTATGTGATTTGACACATCATATTAATTTTGACTAAATTGCTATAGAAAGTTATATTCTATATTTTACATATTTGCAGCTTTTATGAATTTAAATATCAGTAATTACGTACAAATGGCGAAACTATTAGTCTAAAACCTGTTGTTTCATAAAATCTAATGCGAATGATTTATTTTATATGTCAAATAAATTCAAATTTGCCCCAATATAACCCACCAAAATTTGAACCAAGTCTATCAACCCACATTTTTCAGATATTGATTTTTTTAACATAAAAACTGACCGAGGCAGATCTTTGTATTGAAAATTAAGTTAATCGCGGACATTTGTTCAAAGACATCCCGGAAGTATTGCATTATATACAGCGACATGTTTACTCATGAAGATAAAAAAACAGCATTGCTTTTAATTATTGATTTACCTATTCATTTTTAGTGCACCCGAAATAGTTACCATGCTTTCAGCCGGTCACCAGCTGGGAGAACCATCAGTTTTATTTGCTAAAATTGAAGCGACTAGAGCAGAGGAATTGAAGAAAAAATTCGCCGGCAAACAACAACTCTCCGAAACGACAGGAAATTCAGCAAATATAGAAGCTCTTCAAGCAGAAATAACAAAACAGGTATTTAGATTTATTTTATACTTTTTGTTCTGAACGATTCGTAAAAAATATAATACCCTATATAGTGGTTTTCTCTGGACATCATTCCACAGGTAAACAAGTTCTGGGGTGCTATTCTCGAGCTTACCCGAAAAGTTGCTCATACGAAAGTATTCTTCAAAAAATATGCGCATGCGAATTTAAAACCGTATTCTTGAACACCACTAGAACAACTTGATTATGTACACGAATATCTTTCGTGTGACTTATCTGACAACACTGTGTTAAAGCAGTGCATCCATCCTAAAAACAAGTTCCACTTCAAAGGTTAGTGTTGATGTTGGTGATATCTTCGGTTTCTGTTGAATTCGACAATTTTAATTTGCCAGACGCCCATATACTGATGATTTTCTGTCTCGGTACACATACCAGTCGTAGGATTTATACCTAACCTTACCTTGCCGAATTACCAAATGTCAAACTTTATAACATAACGTCATAACAGAGGCAAACTGATTTTTGATTATAAAACCTATATATCTCTGCCTTTAAATTATTTGGTTGTGGGTCTAATTATGTGTTCCATTTCAAAAAAAATTAGAACTGGTAATATATCCCAAGAACAGAAAGAAACATTTCTATAAGAGGTTCTCACTACATCTGCTTCGTCTTCAATATCCTCCAATATATAATATGGCCGCTATTGACCCAATTCGTATAAGCCAGCCATATATGTGCGTTATTGACATGAAATTTACAAAAGGTATTTGAATATCAACCGTTTCTTGGTTGTTCTTATTCTCTCTCTGCATTCGATTTTGACGTTTCTCATGGAGCAGACCCAGTAGAAAATATTCTCCTACGCGACCAAAAAAATCACATTCTATCGATCAAGAATACGAAAATCCAATAAATTCGCATACGCAAATCATTATCATGAATTCGAGAATAGCACCCCTGAACTGCTAAATTTGGGTTACAAACAAAAGCGTGTAGTGAGTATTGTGGGTTAAAAAGCATCGGCAAATAATTTTCCTCCGTATAGCCATTCTGTGAGTAAAAGAGAGAAAGCTATAGAACAACAGAGAGACAACAAGGGGTGATTGTGTGGGTCAACGACTACCACATTTATTTACGATAATCTTCAAGCAATTCTTTTATCAAAACGATTTTCCATAAATAACCAACCAATGAATTAACTTAAAAGTGAATATCTAACGATACTAACAATATTTGTAGCTTTTGTTGAACATTTTTTCTGCAGCCGTCCCGAAAATAGAACTTTCGGTATGATTTATTAAATCGAAATTGAAACTTTACACAAATTGTACCGAAAGTAGCTGTTTTCGGAATGTTTTTTTTTATTTTCGGGACGATTTTTTTACTTTTGGGACGATTTTTTTACTTTCGGGGCAATTTTTTTACTTTCGGAATAATTTTCAATATCTATGTAGGCGGCCTTAGCAATGACATTTACGGAATTTTTATTATGACATCGCTTGTCAAAATAAATTTGCCGATAGTTCAACTGTATTTTCAATTTTGCGATCCAGAAATGGAAATCGACAACGAAAGTGACGAGGAAATGATTATTCCACATGAAATCAGTGAAGCTGCTAACTGTTATAATTGTACAATTAATGTACATAAGTAATATTTATAGTACCTACTATTTTTTAATATTTTTTCTACTAACGGCTGCAGAAAAAATATTGTACGTAACGCTACCCGAAAGTGATTTTACGGGACTCTCCCTGGAAACTGCCTACTCATCCCGTAAAATATCACTTTCGGGACTTGTCAGAAACAGTGTTTGTCGTGATAAAACTGTCGCTCAATTTTTACGTATGTATTGATATGGAAAATAGTATCATACATCACATACACCAAACAAGGGTTATTTCTATATAAAATTTTAAAAATAAAAACTATTTAAAAAAAGGGAAATTTCTCTTATCAATAAACAAAAATAAATCAAACTAGAGAAGACAGTTTGAAATTTATAATGTAACTAATAAAAAATAAACTAAAATTTGAATTAAATTTGACAAAATAAAAATAAACAAATTACCTGAAATATATTTGTACTTTAATCCGAACTTTAAACAGAAATATTGATAACTTCTTTCTAAATTATTAAAATCCTTTTCATATGAATTTTTTATAGTCTTCAATCTTCAAAAGCTTTATAAAAGGTTTCTTGGCTAATATTAATCTAAAAAGAAAGAACCTGAAAAATAAAAAAATTATTAGTTAGGTTATAAAATCTGACATAAAAATAGAAAGAGTATATCTATGAACATAGTTAACTAAGAGTGAACCATAGAGAAATATATTAATTTTGTCTATGGAGTGAACTTAGATTGATTGATTGATTGATTAGATTGATTAGATTGAACGGAAGAAAAGACCTTAGTAACAGAAATAAAAACAAATGTCAAATAATTTTTAAAATTTTGAAACTAAACGATAAAAACAACAATGAAGTATTTAAAGATATTAATATTAAACTTTCATATTAAAAAGGAACAAAATTAAACATTCAAGTCAAGTAATAAAAATTATCAATTATTTAATGAATTTGATTGGTCAGCTGATATAAAATAAACTTAAAACTAAGAGACAAATGGTTGTTGATTTTAGAAAAAAAAGAATTACGTTGTTATTGATTAGAAACGGGGAGGAAGGCGTCCCTGAGCTGTAAAGAGATAGAGAATTAAAAAGACATTTTTTTTGAATGTTATTAAAATAATTAAAATTTCAAGTTAAAATAAAATAAAACAACTCAAAATATATAGTAAAAGTGAAACTAACCTTTTTCAACAAGTTCCTGTTAAAAATCCCGTGGTAAATATCCATTTAAGTTAATAACCCTTTCAAATAAACCATAAAAATGGAAACTAGAGGCCATTTATACTGAAAATTCTCCAAGATGACGACGGAACCTGAGCGAAGCAATCCAAATCAAGGACTGACAGGCCCAGAGCGGTCTGAAACATAAAAGAAAGTAATTATTAGAATTTCAAAACGTAGAAGAAAAAAGGTATTTGATAAATTATAATTTGAATCATCAACTTACATGTGTGTGGTGATAATAAAACTCTGATATTTATCTCTCATTGTTGAGGGAATAGACTCGTCCATTTTATTGAAACGCATGTTTTCAATTTCATAAGATAAATTTGTATACTATCTTTTTTACACATTTTGTGTTAGAATTGCATAACTAGTGTAAGAACCAGCTTTTAATTTTCATTAGTATGAATGTTCAGGAGTGAAAGACCATTTAGATAAGAGTATATTAAAAAATTTTGTCTCCATATTTACTTTTAAATCTGTATCAATACACTAAAAAGTAAAATAATAAACTTATTAATATTTCACTGATCACAAAACTAATTTTCTTTCTTTCATAAGGTTGGCAAACTTAATACACTATTGAACATTTTCAAGGGCAAAGACACAGGACCGGCCTTAAAAGTTTTCGAATATAATTAAAATTAAAAAAAAGGTAAACAGAATTAAAAAAAAAAAAAAAAAAAAATAATTTAATACCTGAACTCACCCTGAGTATTGAAGAGTCCTAGAAAAACGGTAAGTGGTGTATGATACCATTAACATAAAATAGATTTCTAAAAATCATTGGCGCCCAACAAACAAACACATCAATACAATAAATAAAAAAATTTTAATAATAATAATAACACACAAAACACTAAATTCATATCAGTATATATAGTCTGCAGGCTTTAGTTTAGGTAAGTGTCCTCTTGTACAATCCGCAAGTATGGATTGAGGTTTCTTCCTCTATTCCACAGAATCTATATTCTTCTTGGTCCTTGAGCTTTATAAGATGCCCATTCAGGCGACAGTGTCCGACTTGTTAAAATGCTCAATTTCCATAAAACCCGTACCTAACATATTTCCAAAACAATTACAATTAAATTTTTTCTTTGCTCAACAAAACATTCTGTTATTAAAATATTGAGAGTTATTTTATTTGACATCGCTGCTTCAGGTATTCTTATGAGTGTATCGAGTCTTGAGTAGTGGGAGTTTTGTGGAGGGGAATGTTAATATTTGCGGAACCTGTATATCGATGGCCTAAGTGCAAAACAATAATTACAATTGCTCAGTGCAAACAAAAACCTCCTGGTTTCGAAACAACTTCATGTTTTAGCGCGTAAAATGAATTTATCAGGTAGCTGTGGCTTAAGATGATTTGCCAGATTGTGAAGGTCAACTCAATGCTTTGAGTTTTGAGCGCCAAAATCGTTTTTTTGAATATTTGGTGGGCTACGACGTTTTGCACTTAAGCCATAGATATCTAGTATGTTTGATGATCGAAGTTCTAAACCTTTCCTTGTATACATGAGATACCATGTCCCACGTCAAAAGTTAAACAATTTTCTTCAAAAACATTTATCTAAATTATAAAGTATTGAAAAACCTAAAGGGAGAGTTACAACTACTCCTTCCGTCTCTTGCTTGTAATAAATTGTAAAATGAACAGCATCTGTTTTCTAAAATGATTGGAAATTTACATTTAAACTTTTCAGGGTGATAAAGTGAGAGTATTGAAATCTAGCGGTGCAGATAAAAGTAAATGGGAACCAGAAGTTAAAATCCTATTGGATTTGAAAAAACGCTTAGAAAACGCACAAAAAGGTACAGCTGCAGCTCCTCCGTCTGCTCAAAATGGTAAAGTAGATCCACAAGAAGCAAAAAGACTTGAAGAGGAGGTAACTAAACAGGTAATTGGAAATTTTAATTAGTTGTATTTTTTTTGTGTAGGATTTTCAAATTTCCTTGAACATTTTGTTTTAATATTGATATTATTGTTCTTATAGATTTTTGTTCATTTTTTGTAGGGTGAAAAGGTGAGAAAATTGAAAGAAAGTGGAGCAGAGAAATCAGTCTGGCAACCCGAAGTTAATAAATTGTTATCGTTAAAAAATGATTTGGCTAGAGCGTCTGGTACGCCATTGGCCACTGTCCAAAAAGGCAAAAAAAATAAAAAATAGTAACACTCCATTTTTACTATTTTAGTTTTTGGTATACTTTTGGATTTCTTTGTTTAATATACTTAAGAATTTTATTGTCTATCATAATATTGTTTGGAATTTAAAATGTTTATGATAGGTAGCAGTACTCCTCAATAAAAGTTATTATTATTTATTGATGACTAAATTTACCGGGTTTTAGCATTTTATATACTTTTAGTTTGTGATACTTTTTCTAAATTATTGTGTTAAATGGTTTTGAATCAATTTATTATTTTGACTGGTTTATTTAAATGACAAATAAAATGTTTCTTTTGTTCCTTACTTATTTTTGTTAAAAACTAAAAAAATATCATTTTTGCTATCTGAAGTTATCGAGTGATTCAGCTAATACTTATAAATAGCTGCTAAAAATGTTTAGTCTTGGAACAAGATTTAGACATGAGCAAACTCCATGAAAATATTAGGCGACATTCAGACAGAATGGATGGTTGGTACCAGCATGATGATACCTGCATGATGCTTTCGGATGAACGGAAGATGCTGGACCATGTAAATTTATCAAACATAATTTTGCTGGTTCCGGTAGGCCCCTACAGCTACATTTCTGGCATATTCCCAAAAAATCGACAAAAAATGTGAAGATTATATCTAACTATGGGAATTTACGTTGCGGCTGAGTTCCAACCACGAACAGTTTTCGAAAAAAAGGCAAATTGGCAGTCTTAAGGATCTCTTTCAAAATTTCTTTTCTTACTTCAATAGGAAACGGAAAAATTGTATTAAATAAATTTACCTGCTATTAAAATGTGGAATTTTTACAAACAATTTAATCAACAGTAAAAACACAAGAGCTTTTTTTTATCGAATAAATTTCTCTTTGCAACGAAACAGTTTTGCCAATCACTAATTTTACGAGAAAAACTGACATGATAAAATAGCGACACTGAAGGTGGAGCGATTTTATCTGATGTCAGTTTTTCGAGCAAATTTAGTGATTGGCAAAAATTTGAGTTAAAGAGAAATTTATCTGATAGAAGAAAAGCTCGAGTGTTTTTTGGCAAGATAAATTAACGACAGAATATTGAAATTATAAGTAACCAATCTTGCGACTCATTGTCATTGTGTAAATTGACGTCCGCTTACTAATTATTGAGGAAGAGAAGTTTTTATCGGATAAAAAAGGATGCACCTTTTTTATCGATGTCAAAGTGACAATAACATTTCCAGGTATATGACAAACATTGGAGTTAATTTATCTCTTTTAAAAATTTCATTGTATACCCGTGATGGGAAAAATTTATGCAAATGAATTAATTTTTTCGCATTTCCGTAGTAAATGGAAATTTTCACAAAAAAGTGATTCTATCAAACTTTAATTTTTTGAAATGAAATCTGCTCACATCACAAGAAACCAATCAATTCTCACTTATTTTATTTAGAAAACTTCCCCTTCGGAGTGGTTAAAAATAAAAATACTGTGTTGTATTTTTTCAGATATATAAAATTTACAATATTGATGATTATTGTTTGTTTGATATAATTGAAATTAAACTTTAATAATAACGTAACGTAACTTCTACAATGATAATCACAAAAGAGTTATAATTTTAACGGGAGGGATATACTTGATATATCAATATCTCGCTTCAGTTTTGATAGGAATAACCGCAAATCTCCTCGTTTTGTGATATGCAATCTGCTTTTTTTGTTTGTAATGACCCTAAGATTTTTTTTAGAAAAGATATGACGAGGGATGTCGCGCACTCAACCCCCTATACTACACCAAATAACTCATACAAAAGCTATCGTCATAGCACATGGTGACTTAGTAGCGTAGACTTAGTTCTCCACTTTGTCGTGGAGTTCACTTGAAACGCCACTACACCACCGTATCACCATTTATCTACACTGCGTGCTGGATATGAAAAGTTTTTTCTACAATTTTTTTTCAACCCCATCACTTATCCTAAGTACTGACAGCATCATTTCACTTGTGAACGGACAATTTTTGTATATCTTCATACACTGATTTGGTCGAATCTTTTCTCCATGTTGTAATGCTACATTTAACTGTTCAGCTGCCCAACCATCTGATTTAGCTGAATACCTAGAAATAAATCCATTACTATCGAGTTCGACCAATTTTGAACTGTTATATACATATTAGAAATGATCTAGATACTGTTATGAAGTTTTCAAAAGTATTTTTTGGATAACTATAAGTAACCAGTAAATGCCTCTCGGGTTTGTACCGACGTGAATATTTCAATATTTAATTAAATCACTTTGTATTTAACACTATTGTATAGCTAGAACATCCTCCTTTCACTTGAGGAAATTATGAAACCATTATAGTGATACCAAAAACAATGCAATTTTCGATAATCAAGTTCTCCACGTGTTAGTTAAAAAACTTTAACATTGGTGGATACATTTTTTAACAAAGTTTGTGAAAGATCAATTGCAGAAGTTGAGGCACGTGTTCGTTCCTTTGGCTGACTTTTTTTCTTGGTCGGCATGTATACTTCAGATTCTTTGAAGAATGAAGTGCAGCTTCCTGAGAGAACAGATATTTTGTCATAATCAATGAAATGATAAAGTTCACAAGAAAGATGAAGAAATATTAT
>CAJUYI010000285.1:99517-123447 GCA_910591695.1 Galerucella pusilla | reverse complement strand
TATTATGAAACCGGACATAAGTAAGTCGGTTAGATAACATGCCTGAATTAGTAAAACAATTATTTGGTAGTTCCGATTTTCAGTCGTTGAAAAACTTAAGATTCCAAAATGCCAGGAAATAAATCTTCTGTTTCATCAGTCCATTTTTATTTGGTTACTGAAGAATCAGTGTAGACTTCCAATAACTAAACTGAAACGTTGAACGAAAAAATGCTTTAGTTTTTAGCTAATAATGAATATAACATTAATTTGACGGGATTACATTTTTCCTTTAACAAAAATTTTTTCTCGATAATATTTACCTCGCTAAATTTAAAATTTGTTGCTCTTCTTTTGATAAGCGTTCTTTCGTTGCTGATAATTGACATACGAAACTCCTTACACAGTTTGCTGGATCTCTTGAAAACACTACTTCCCAATCTATAACTGGTTTTTTATTATCTTCGATGGACCTTTTAAATATATATCGACTTGCTGAACCACTATCATTTTGACCATTAAAGTCTTGAGCTAGAGTATGAACTAACCATAAACCTGTTAAGCCCAGACCGGCAAGTATGACTACCTTTATAAAGTGAGTTCCATTTATAAGTCCAATTAGTACTGAAAAAATGGCAAATTTTAACCAGCTATTCATCTAAAAAGTACAAATATATTAGTACTTGCCCAACTAAAAGAAATTATACATCAGACGACCCTTAAATTGACGGAATAACAGTCTGGATAGTTCTAAATTTTGCACTATTGTACATTTTGTATTTAATGTCATGAAATAAATCTGTCTTACTGCGATTCTTGGATGAGATGCAAATGCACAACATACTCTTTGGGGAAACAAAAACATCAACGCAAGAGGTGAGTCAGTATTAAATTTAATAATAACAAAAAAGTTATTGATGGGTAAGAAACCAACTTTAGTCAGTGCAAATATAAAAGGTTTGAGGTATAACACTTTCGACAGAAAATGCATGCAACATAACCAATTGACACGTGTTCGAGGAGCCCTCGTAACAGATCAGTACGTGAACTCTGTAACAGAATAAAAAGGAAATTTCTATGTTAGAAACACAAAACAATCTAACTCACAAATCAGTCTAAAGGTTGTACTGTTTTTTGTGTTCCTAACATAGAAAGAAATTTCCTTTCTATCCTGTTACAAGAGTTCACGTGCATATTCGATCTAGTTACCCCTCCTCAAATTGAAGTTATCTGCCCAGAGACAAACTGGAATAGGTATCTATTGTCACTCAGTCTGTTGAAATTATTGGTTGAACTATTTTATTAATCTAACGTGTTATGTTATCTATGAATCTAACTACCTACGGCTGTCGGCTACATGTTGTATCAGGCTAATTGACAAACCAGATCCTAATAGTAATGAAATAACAATTATCATTTTGTAACCATTATATAGAAGTGGGGAGCTAAAAACGTTTGCGGGGTACACACAACGTTTGTTACGCCACTAAATGGTTTTATAATTAATACAAACAATTAAAAATGAGTATAGTATTTTAAGATTGAGAAGGTATTGATAACTACAGTTGAAAATCTGAAATTATACTTTTACATACCTTATACAAATGTACGAGCCCTAACAATTATACATTCTTTATATTCAGTCACCAGATTATTTGAAAATTTAAAATACGTCCTGAATATTATACTTATTACATATTTTTAAAATTGAACTTATATTTGTAAACTATAAATTTTAACGGTGAACAGCTTACCTTCAATTCAGGTTGTGCATTTCACTGAACTTGTGACTCCATAATAAATGAGATAACAAGACAGAAAGATTTCTGTATTTATAAACTTGTTCTTAAGTGCATAGACATACATGTGGGGAAAGTAGTATAGTAGCGAAAGTGAATTTTCATGTAATGCTAAAATACTGCAATAGTAAGTAGGTTCTTTTTGACATTTTTATCACGTTTTAATTTTTGTAGTTACCATCATTAGCATTATATAATTTATTTTGTTACGAGTACCGGGTGTTCCATTACATTTTCAATTTTCCCTTAAAACGACTTTTAACGGGTTTCCGTTAAAAGTTCTAAATCACAAGATTCATTGTGTTGGTCTGAAAAATATCTTTAGAATATAACACCGCTTTAAAACATTGTAAATTCTTTATTTTTTTGATGCCTGTTTAAGAAGATAGAGCAGAGGTAGGGGTATAATCCAAACAACCAAGAGCTGAAGACTTGAAAAACGCTGAGCTGGGTACCTAGACAATGAAAATGCTAACGAGGACACTCATACAACTTAAAACAGGAAAGATTCTTGATATACCAAAAACCATATCAGGATGATCTGTAAAGAACTGGATCTTCATAAAAGAAGAATACCCTAAACATACAGTGGAACTGCCCACACTGAGCAGGAATTAGCTGACAATTATAACAGGGTCCATGACTGGTCATGCACTAGTAAAGGAACTCCCTCGGAAACTCCTTTACAAAATTAAACTACATAACAGAGACCTTAACTGTAAATTATGCAATAAAGAAACTGATACAGCAAGAGACTTGATGGCAAGCCGCAAGATGACAGAACTGTTTAGTACAGGGCTCAGAGTTTCTGAACTAAGTGCTATAGAAGAGCATGAGCAAAAATACAGTAAGACATTCGGTCGGAGTGTTATTGGAGACTTTGTCAGATGGGTGGAGGAAGGAAAAAAATATTGCATATTGCAAAGATAATCCTTTCTAGTATAAATGAACTTACAATATTTTTGTCCCAGAGAAATAATAGCTATTTGTATAACAAGGGAGCAAAATGCTAATTTTCCTCCCGAGGAAAAGTAATGCGAAAAGTACACGCTATGGCACTTTTTCGCACCGAAATGTCAAACAAAGCTACTATGACCTATCAACTTTTTTTGACAACTCAACCTAATAGTGAATTTCTTATTGGTGTACAATTTTTAAATTTAAACCAAAAGTAAGTAAACTATTTATTTCAATTTATTAATTATAAAAACATTAACCTATGAATTATTATTTTAGGAAATATGAACTAAGATCAAAATAATAATACAAAATTGCTCAAATTTTACAATGAATTATACATTCAACTGATTTTTCTATTTATTCTCATATTGTAAGTTCTTTCTGTTCAAAATAACTATATAAATTACTGTATTTCTTCCAATCATAAATGTGGTTGTCCTACAACTTGTACGCAAATTTTGATATTTATGAAGTTAAACTTTGAACACTTTTTATACACACCCTGTATAAAATGAAAAATTTTTCAACATGGATACAAATAGGTCTGACCTTACTAAAAGCAACCGAACAGAAACCATTTTCATATCTTCAAGGGTACCCTCGTAAAAAAATGATTTACAAGGGTCTGCAACGGTCAAATTTTTTACAAAAAAAATCAATAACTCAAAATGTATGCATTTTTCGAAAAAAGTTTTCAGACAAAACTATACTAAAATTTTACACAGATTTTAAAAATGTATTAATATACAGGGTGTTCTATTCAAAATAACAAAGTTGCAGTCGACTTCCGGTAGAAAGTCTGCCATCTTTGAAAATATTTTAGTTAAAAAGATCGTATCCGAAAACCCAAACGTAGAAATTTTCATGATTTTACTATAAGTATTTTGCCATATACAGATAGTTTTAACTCGTCGTGGGATACCCTGTATAAAAAAACAATTTCATTTAGTAAATAATACACACATTATGAAAATGTTTATCTCAAAAATTTATTAATAATCAATTTATATTCACTAAAATATCAAATTGTACAAAACAATAATAATATTCAGCTTCTACTTCTAGGTGATCTTGGCCTCTTCCTCCTATATCTGTCTTTATCTCTATCTTCCTTAGTTGCTATTTTTCTTTGTTCTCTTTTTCTCCTATCTTCCTGTTCTTGAATTTCAATACTAATGGGTTTTTTAAATGGTCGATCTCTGCCACCAAATCTAAGCTGACCGGATTCTTTTTGTCCTCCAAAGCCACCTCCAAGCCTTCTAGGTTTCCAACCTTTTAACAAACGGCCACATTCGAAGTCGACAAATATTACACTACCTAAAAATAAATTTCAACGTTGTAAGAGAAATTTTAAGCATTCTGTTTTTGAATTCAACAATAATTCTAGTGGAGTTGAAACTTACGGATCCCATTTGCATTAGGACTGTCGTTCAATTTGTTTTTGTTAGTTGTTATAAATCCGGTACTGCATAGTGTGAAATATTATATAAATTGTCTTTTGTCCACGACTATTTGATATTTTCAACATTTTACGTATGATTATTCAAGTTTAATGATGTAAATTTTTCACCACATTGTGTGGATAATGAAAAGCTCACATGGCACATAATTATATTGAAGATTATTCATACAAACGACAAAATATATTGAATAAAAATTTTTACCGCGATCCGAATTCGAACCCATGCCTAAAATTCCGCGCTTTATCGAGTCAGAGCCGTAAACCATCAGGCTATGAAGACTTAATAATAATCAATATGTTGTATGGTACCTATAGTTTCTTCAACCATCCTTTGCCGTTACGTCATACATTGTCTAGCTTGATCTCTAATTCAGGAAATGGATGAGACGGAATTATGACGCATTAACGTATTTCTTAACTAATGTCGATGTAAATTTTATTTGTTACTTTTGACAGTTCAGTTGTCATATTTTGAAAACATTTCTTAGCATTTATGCCATTGATTCTAATTTTGAGGTTAAGTGTAAAATAACATTCAACTATATAAGACAAACGTAAAACAGCAGAAAACGTCACCGATTATGACGTAACGTCAAAGTATGGTTGAACAAACTCTACATTCAATAACCTTCTTGTTGTGTGTCATCGGTCATCGTTTGTGACGTACCTATATCGGGGTTTTGGGTATGTCGTATATTTTATTTGATATTTTGACATAATAGCTAACCTAATTTGATAAATAAAATCATCAGGATCCTATTCATTCAAATTCGAAGAAGGTATGAAATTAATAATTACCAGCTTCTTTTTCTAACTGAAAATACTTGAGAACTTTCAAAATGCTGATGTTTTTCCGTGTATCTATGCATATTTTTGTATTATTTAAATATATACAATTTGATAGTTATATGTTAATTATTTTGAAGAAAAAGACTTGGTGCCAGACTTTCTCGCTACCCTGTATATATAACAATAAGATTAATATTCACTTTTCATAAATAATAATTGACCGTAAACAACAATGTACAGGACGAGAACTGTCAGTGGGACAGTAGAAAACGACGTAAGCCTCATTGCCGCTACGAAAAGAACGCCTTCATAGTATTTTGAATGCCCGATTGATAGGTTGCGCTTGCGCGTAATCTAAACATCAACCAATCAAATTTTTGTAAGTCAAAGATTAAGCTTAACGTTGGAATACATTTTTCCGTAAACCGTGTATTAACATGAATGCTATTAACGTTCTCAAAATTGGACAAAATCATACATATCATTAATATACAATTATTAATAACCCCCATTCAGGGCTATTCTGTAAGTAAAGTGGTTATCGCAGTTGTTAACCATAGCAACTCTGCTAACATCTTTCGATAATGACTTTAATAACCACTTTCGAAATTTTGGTATTCTCTAATACACGGTTGGCAACTGTTGTTATGATAACAACCTTCAAGACCCAAACGTGAAAATGGACGTGACAGCGCCGCAAAATAGTTCTAATGTGCGCAAAATAGGTCTAGTCGTTTCTTTGCTTTGACAGAGTAAATAATTATAAACTTCAAATATCTTTGTGATTGTTTATTTTTTCGGTTAAGCTAAATTTAAATATATAGTTTAATATCAAAATCCTTTTGAAAAACGAATTAAAATAATTTAAAGACAAAATAAATGAAATTTGTAGCTGTATTGAAAAGGTATGATGGATTCTTATTAAGACACGTACAGTAGGATTTATAAAGAATGACCAGAAAATATAATTCTCTATAACAGAGAAAATTACCTAAAATAGTCAACTAAAGTTCTTCTTGTTCTACTACCTAAAGCTAAAATGTTCACATTTTCTTGTCTCTGAATTTGGTCTGGAATGTTTATATTCTCTTCATCATCCGGGCCAGTGGCCCTAAATCATCCATGTGTATTAGCTTTGATACATAATATTGTGCAAATCAGCACATGCATATAGAATATAGAATAAATAAATAAAAACATTCCAATAAGTGTCTGACGCAACTCCTCTGGAGCAGTTGCCAGTGAACCACTTCTCATAGCCACTTGTCATTATGCATAGCAACTCTTATAGCAACTTCACTTCAATAGTGAATACCACAGGGCTATTCACTAAGCAAAGTTGTTATGGATAGCAACTGTAAATTGTCGTTATGTTCAAGGTCAGTTGCTAAACGCGAAATTGGTATTCACTATTGAAGTGAAGTCGTTATAAGAGTTGCTATGCATAATGACAAGTGGCTATGAGAAGTGGTTCACTGGCAACTGCTCCAGAGGTGTTGTTAACGGAAAACAACTTGTGTCAGACACTTATTGGAATGTTTTTATTTATTTATGTGAACAGTTAAATATTCTGAATTGATAAGAATGGCATTTTTAGTACATATGGACTTTTTATTTATTCAAGAATTAATACAAAGGTATGTGTGCTGCCAGACATTTGTCAAGTTTTCAATAAATTTGGTTACTTTTTTAGAGAGAATTTAAGAATCGAAAGAAGATACTTGAGAGATTCTAGTAATCCTTTCGAATTGCCAGATAATACATTTAAAAATTTGTTTAGACTAAATAAAGAGATAGCTTTGGAACTTATAAATGAATTAAATCACTTTCTTCCTGATGGACAACGGACGACATATATTCCCAATCATTTGAAAGTGTTACTCACTTTAAATTTTTATGCCCATGGATGCTACCAAGCCAGTGTTGGTACAACTTCACATTTTCCAGCAAGCCAAGCATCAGTTAGTAGAATTGTGACATTGGTTACCGAAACTATTTGTGAACATATTGTTCCCAGAGAAATAAGGTTTCCAAATACAGAAGATGAAGTTCGAATCACTGTCCAAGAATTCATGAACAAATTCCATTTTCCTGGAGTAATAGGATGCATAGATTGTACGCATATTGCAATTATTAATCCTCCAGAGAATAATGAAATTTACCCTGGGGCTGTTTACTACAACAGAAAAGGATATGCTAGTATCAATGCCCAAGTGGTTTGTAATTCAAGATTAATAATAACTTCAATAAATGCTCGTTACCCAGGGTCAACTCATGATGCTGCTATATGGCAAATGTCATCGATCAGAGAACATATGGAACAAAAATATTTTGAAGGTAGAGCAAATTTATGGCTTTTAGGAGATTCTGGTTATCCTTTACAACCGTGGTTAATGACGCCTATAATAGATGCAGAGCCTAATACACCTGAAGCATCATACACAGAGTGTCATAAAACGACCAGAAATATCATAGAACGGATGTTTGGTATGCTTAAAAGCAGATTTAGATGTTTACTAAGACATAGAGTTCTGCATTACATGCCTCCAAAAGCAGCGAAAATTTTATATGCATGTGCTGCTTTGCACAATATATGTATCAAAGCTAATATACACATGGATGATTTAGGGCCACTGGATGATGAAGAGAATATAAACATTCCAGACCCAATTCAGAGACAAGGAAATGTGAACATTTTAGCTTTAGGTAATAGAACAAGAAGAACTTTAGTTGACCATTTTAGGTAATATTCTCTGTTATAGAGAATTATAATTTCTGGTCATTCTTTTCAAATCCTTCTGTACGTGTCTTAATAAGAATTCATCATACCTTTTCAATACAGCTACAAATCTCATTTATTTTGTCTTTGAATCATTTTAATTCGTTTTTCAAAAGGAATTTGATCATAAATTATATATTTTTTCAAATTAATAAAATAAAATTCTATGGAAAATGTTACTTTTATTGATTTCCATACATATCTAAACTAACATAAGTAATAATAACAATAATAATTATAATAATAATAATAATAATAATAATAATAATAATAATACATTTATTGCTTCTCAAACATAAAGTTCACAGCAAGGGTTTGGGATTAACAAAAATTTCAACATTCTCCAAGTATAACAGAACAAAAGTGACGATGTTTTTAAATTTACTCCTATACATGTGGTTTTGCCGCGTTGTACCGATTTGGGTCACACATGTGATGTAGCACCCATGAGGTTTTAAACTAACTCTGTTCATTTATTAGGGTTTTTGTTCTGCTACTAATTTAATAGCATTAGCTAAATTATTTATTGAAGTAGCCAGGTTGTTGTTTGATGTGGCTAAGTTGTTATTGGATGAACCAATAGCATTAATAGCACTACTCAACAAAGCCAGCGATTCACAAATCCTCTCATTGGTATTTGCCAATTCCTTTAAAACTGAGACTTTTGGTGGAGGAGTTCTTGTTACTCTACTCTTTTTAGGCTTCTGTATAGGAACATCGTTCCTTACAGGTACCTCTTCAAACCTCTGGGTACTGCAGGTGTCTGAATTTGCCATCTCCTAAAATGAACTTGTTATGAAAAAAACATTTACAAACCATTTACCTATTAATTATACATTTTCTATCAGCTCCATATGCTCTTGTTCAAATCTCCAAGCATTGCTGGTATCTGAATCACCAACAACCTAAAATCAATAAAATTTTATACGAAATATTTATTAAATATTCATTAGGGTTGATAAACGTACTGGTGTAAAAAATCCACAGCCAGATGATGAATATGCCCCTTCGTCAGGTAACCCAATTTCCCGTAATTCAGGATCCCCTTCGGTTGTAATCCTTCCTATTAGATTAAGGCACAAGTTTTCAGTATCATTTAATTGTTTTTCAGCTGGTCCTCCTCCGGTTCCTTTCAACTTATTTTGTAATAACCTTGATTTTGCTTTCACTTTTGATTTGTACTCAATGAAGGTCTGAAATAAATGCGTTTTATTGTATAATATGTCCAACAAAACACATTCTTATTAATACATACCCTTTTCCACTGCTGAAGGGGCTTAATGCTACCGTTCAAATTGTTTAATTCTTTTGTTAGTTGAATCCACAGTTCTCCAACCTTTGTGGATTCAGCTGGAGATAACTTGCCCTTCATCATCAACTTGTGCTCGTTCAGAAAGCTTATCATATATTGATATTGTTCATTGCTTGTCTTTTTTATCCTTTTCGGTCTAAAACAATACACATTTAATTTAAAATGCTGATAGATTATCCAATATTAATTGGCACTTACTTTTCTTCCATAATTTCAATTTAGCTTCACCGAAAATATAAACAACCACAAAAATATTTGAAGTTTATATTTATATATCTGTCAAAGCAAAGAAACGAACTATTTTCCGCACATTAGAACTATTTTGCGGCGCTGTCACGTCCATTTTCACGTATGAGTCTTGGGGATTGTTATCAAGTTGTTATCATAACAACAGTTGCCAACCGTGTATTAGAGAATACTAAAATTTCGCAAGTGGTTACTAAAGTCGTTATCGAAAGTTGTTAGCAGAGTTGCTATGGTTAACAACTGTGATAACCACTTTACTTAGAGAATAGCCCTGCCAATTTCGCGTTTAGCAACTGACCTTGAACATAACGACAATTTACAGTTGCTATCCATAACAACTTTGCTTAGTGAATAGCCCTGATTACTGCATGATTTACATTAATCAACGATTTCTCTGTAGGCAACCAAACATACATTTCAGTGACATTATTCATTTTTGACAATGGCAAATAAATATTTTCATTTTTTAAATATTGAGAAAAACGAATAGAACTTATACAGTCGATGGAAAAGCTTTCTAACTAACACGAGTATTAAAAGGGCAATTAACAACCTCAAACATTAACGCACTCGCTCTGCTTGTGCGATAAATTATCTCGATTGTTAATGGCCTTCATTAATACACTTGTTTGTTAAATAACTATAAACGATTCATTATCGTCATATTTTGCTTAGGATTAATCTCAGACCTGCCTTTTTTCCATTTCTTCCTACGCAATGTGCCTGAAAGACATTAACAATCGATGACCTACTCCAAAAAGGCGATTGAATGAACCATATGTACAGGGTGGTCCATAAGTAATGGACCAAAATATAACAATCTGACGCAACTTCCTTTAAAATAAAATATTGATAATAAAAAAGATACAGGGTGGCAAAGTTGGAATGTCAAAAATGTTTTTCCTCAGTAAATTGAAAGATGTTTGATACACAAACGTAAAAATTTGAAGATAGGGGTTTTAGTGCCTGGGAAATCATAATATGTTATCCAATTCGATGTATTTTCTAAAGGGCGCCACAAAAGCTATGTAACTGGTATAACTGTGCGATTTTAACTTATTTATCGTTAACGGTATCCCTCTATTTATTGGAAAGTATCTGTATCTTTCTTATCATCAATATTTTATTAAAGGAACTTGCGTCAGATTGTAATATTTTTAAGCGAATAAGAATCTTCCCTTTCACTTTAGACCATTACTTACGGACTACCCTGCATAAGTAGATCGTTTTATCAGTTTTTTGTCTTGTGTAGAGGTATGTCAAAAGCCAAAGTGACGTTTTAAATAATTTATTGCTAGTTGCAAGAATTTCAATAACTATACTGGTGTTTAATTGATATTACTATAAAATTTAATATTGAAAGTGAATCAGACAGTGAATTGAATACTTATTAAATATATAATTTGTTCAATAACATAAGAAGTAACAAACTTTATAAATATAATAGACTATAATTTTTTAGTTTGACAAAAAAATTTATACCTAAACGGTAATTCATAGTCGTGGACAAAATATAGTATTCTACTCGCATATTATATTAGGTGTTTATGTCACTCGCCTGCAGCTCGCGACATAAACGTTTGTATAGAGTGGGTATGGAACGCCTCAAATATCTGTTTTCACTATTTACATAAATTTTGGTTTGTGAGGAGCCCCGATCTAATGGTAGTATTTACATTATTGACAGATCTTCAGTTTTTTTAGAAACAATAAACTGTGGGAATTTTCAAATTTGGAAGAAAGTAAATATGGAAAGTGCAAGAATAAACTAGATATTGTGAGTGGCAAACATATGAGATGAGATGAAAAATGTAAGAATAAAATTTGATTCATAGTAAATTTTGGAGATGATCGCCTCCGCCTCCAGCAAAAATAAATGAATGTAGTTTATGTTTCATCGATCGTCGAAGACGCTCAAGTATTTGAGGCGTATTTCTTATAGTATCAAACACGAATACGATTTTTCCGACAGTTGATATTAAGTATCGGTTTGTTATGGCGTGCCGTTTGGGTATTTAATAACATCGTTTTAAAAACAAAAACATCTCTTCTTTCAAAAATGTTTATTCCCTAATTATTCTGTTGATGAATTGAAATTATGTTTTTCATAATAATAATACAGGGATTTTCATTATGAAAAACATAATAGAAATTACCGATTTAAAATTATGAAATACATAATAAAAATTCAAGAATTAAAATTATGAAAAACATAATAGAAATTCAATTTTCATTATGTATTGAGGTTGCCTATAATAATCTAATGCAAGTACCTGAAATCGGATAGTAAATGCATTACTGCAGAATAGGCAACCTCAATACATACAGTTGGCAGAAGCAAACGTGAGCCCTGGTGGGCGTGTCCATGTCTCTGCAGTTGTATTTTTGTAGTAACAATTCGATATTTTGAATCGATAACCAAATATCGATACCATAAATGTCAACTGTTAAGATATGTAAACAAAGTCAAACTTGCTAAAAATGTAACTCTAAATATTAATAAAAAAATTTATATTGGACCAAAACTAAAACTACCGTTTGCCCTAAATTCATATATTTTCAAATTACATGACTGTATTAATGTCATGAAATCTAACTAAAGTCTTCGGTCCCAGTCAATATGGATAATCCCCAAAAACAATAGCCATTTTATAGATCCCTTCTACAAAATATTCGAAAAACTATTGGATCCAAATAAGTGAAATTGTCTAAAAATCGGATAATCATCCTCGCATTGACAACACTGATACAGAATGAATAAAATTATGTATGTTGATGAAATCACTCGGTCATATTATTTCGATTATATTTAACAATTACTAATGGACAATCGTTAACATTGTCTCTTGATTGGCTGCTTGCGATGACCTTATTTAGTTCGCATATTTTCCGGGGCTCATCTTTGGTTCTGACAACTGTAATGTAAATTGAATTTCTATTATGTTTTTCATAATTTTAAATTGGTAATTTTTATTATGTTTTTCATAATGGAAATACGTGTATTATTATTATTGTAATCATAATTGAAATTCAAGTATTAAAATTATGAAAAGCATAATGGAAATTCAAGAATTAAAATTATGAAAAACATTGTACAAATTCAAGAATAAAAATTATTGAATAAATAATACAAAACGGATTTGTATTATGTTTTCAATAATTTTAATTGCTGAATTTCCATTATGTTTTTCATAATAATAATACTTACACAAATTTCCATTATGAAAAACATAATAGAAATTCAAGAATTAAAATTATGAAAAACATAATTGGGCGGAGTAGAATTCGATGAGACCTCTGGCGGAGAAAATTGCAACTAACGCAACGAGTAAAATAGTTCGTTTTGAATTGTTTTTGTATTATATTCAAGTCAACGTAATTACCGTAAATTCGTACTTTATTTGTTTAACTTTGTGTCAGTGACAAGTTTAAAACTGTGTTTTTATATTTAACTCAACTGTCATCAATTCTAATGTAATGTTCCTATATAAAGCGTTTTCGATTATTCACTTTTGGCTGCTAGTAGCAGCTCATAGTGACTGAATTCCGTTCGTTTATTACCGGGCGTGACGACTAGTCTTACCTTCCCCTTACCCCTCAAGCACATACCGAAAAGTATGAGCTTCAAGCCACGGACATTAAATATTTGAGGTTTAGCAGGTTTGACGTTTATTTAAAGGTTAAGATTGTGCCGATTACGATTTAATACGATTTAAACCTTACTAAAAATATCTAAATATGCAAAATTTTATTATCAAAAACATTATAATTGAAAACTGTTCTTCCTACAACACAGGAAATTCATTGGCATTGGCTCATGTCAGGTGGTTTTGAGGATCCTAAAAAATCGTGTTCGATTTGCTCAAAAGTAGTGACGTCTGAGGCGTCACGCACAAGTGCTTGAAGCCCAAATAAACGAAAGCAACAATATTCGAGATATTATGGAAGAGGTTATGTTATTCTATTTTTTGTTTTCATTGCAGATCAAAGAGAAAATAAGTCAGTATTAAAGATTAAAAATATTACTCAATACAAACCTACCTTCCCTGCAACTTTTGTAGATATGTATCAAAAATAAAATAAAAACACGAAATCAGACCTAAAACTAGACAGTTAATTGAACGCTTGTTGTACTTTACACTCAATACAAATCTACCTTCCCTGCAACTTTTGTAGATATAATTATATCAAAAATAAAATAAAAACACGAAATCAGACCTAAAACTAAACAGTTAATTGAACGCTTGCTGTACTTTTCACAAATATCAACCATACCTATTACTCCAAAAATAAAAATATTAGGAGTCAAAATTTAGTTTAACAACACAAAATACTAAAGCACAATCAAAGAAAAAACAAAAGTTTTACAAAACACACTGAAAATAACTAAAACAGCAAAATAAAACCACTTAAATATCAAAGGGCTTATACGGCAGCTGATTTATTTTACTCGTTGCTAATATGACATTGACATTTCAGAGCGCCATCTATCGAATTCTACTTTTCCCAATAGAAATTCAATTTCCATTATGTATTGAGGTTGCCTATCTTGCAGTAATGCATTTACTATCCGATTTGAGGTACTTGCATTAGAGTAGTATAGGCAACCTCAATACATAATGGAAATTGAATTTCTATTATGTTTTTCATAATTTAAATTAATGAATGTTCATTATGTATTTCATAATTTTAAATCGGCAATTTCTATTATGTTTTTCATAATAGAAATTCCTGTATTATTATTATGAAAAACATAATTTTAATTCTTCAACAGAATAATTAAAAATAAAAATGTTTGAAAGAAAAGATATATATATATATATTTTTTCCTCTTAACGATGTTATTAAATACCAAAACGGCACGCCATAGTTTGTTGTAAATTAATGTTTGGGTAGATTGAGATTGAGAATATCACTGTCAAAGCAGTCGACAACTAGAAGGTTGACACACAGTCGAAAATCAATCATATTTTCAAGTTTAAGACTGCAAAAAATTTGTTGTCAACTTTTTAAAGGCCCATTCCCAGTAGATCATATTCTGGTAATAGCGTGGAGTGCTTTGTACAACATTTAAACACTAACTCTGCGTTTCGAAATAGTATATTATGCAACGATCTTGTAATGATGGTTATTAATACACAAGCATTTACCGGGATACAAAACGAGCCAAAGGCGAGTTTCGTATGGTTAATGCGAGAGTGTATTAATAACCATGACATGAGAGTTGCATACACTATTTTTTCTACGAAGAAATTTGATTTAAAAAAAGCATTCACCGGCACTCGAACCCGGCATGTACAGATCGAAAATAACCTTATATGGCGCCTCATCGCTGCTACGGGACCACATTGTTAAACTAATAGCATAAAGCATATGGTATGTTACTGTTATACAAAATTAGATAGTAGTAAATTATTGTAAACAAAAATTAATTAGTTTAAATATGTATTTACCTTGGTCATCAAGTATTTTTGGTCTTGTGCTTGACATTTCTTTTAAAAACTAATGCAAAAGATTTAAACTGTCATAAAACACACGAATCTCTTATAAACTGTCAATCATTCTACAGAAAATATTGGGTCTGCCTACTTGGGTATTTGAAAATCTAGATTTCAATTGGTTAATTTTTCAGTTTTAAAATGAAAACCAGTGTTAAGGCTCATTCACACATACCAGTGTACTCGGCCGAGTAAAAGGCGCGCGCATACTAGCATAAAATACTTCAAGTATTTTATGCATACTAGCAGGACATTTCGTATGTGTAAACAGTCACTGGTGCTAGTGCACTGGCTTGCAGGGTTGCCAACTTTATTATAATAGAAATAGCATTGCTTGTGAAAATAATCGCCGACATCGCCAGTTGTCGAATTGTCACAGAGCGAGCGAAGCGAGCAAAAAGCGCGCCGCTGGCGAAAATTTTGAGAATCGGCGATTTTTTTTTCGAATCGGCGATTTTTCTGAATGATAAAAATGACATATTTTAGTAATTTTGCACTTATCATGCGATCTATATTTTTATGAAAAGTTTTCTTGGTACTTACGTATTTTGACCTGAAAAACACGAATTTCATAATATAATCGTGAACATAATATGTTCAGATATTATCTCTAGTTTTCGAAATAATTGATGCCAAAGTTTGAAATTTCACCTTCTATGTATGGCAAGTTTTGGGCAAGTATTGTATCTTCTTAGATCCCAGGGCATACATTTACCATTGTTAATTATGATTTTTGTCAGAGAAAGGCATCATGAATATATTATTTTTCCGTAATTCTCTTATTATTTCATCAACTAGCCTATATAAACAACGGCCATTTTGATAACCTCTGTGCGAATCTTGAGCGAATAAAGGTGCATTCATAGCTGCTTTGTAGCAAAACGATATGTGTTCTCTCTCTTGAATACATTTCAAAAAGAAAGATAGATATCAATAAAAGAAGGTGAAATTTCGAACTTTGGCATCGATTATCTCGAAAACTAGAGATATTATGAAATTCATGTTTTTTAGGTGAAAGCACGTGAGTGCCAACAAAAATTTTCATCAAAATATAGATCGCATGATAAGTGCAAAATTTCCAGATTTAAAATACTTACCTTTGAAAACTGGAAGTTCCTGCCATTGTTTCCTATATGTCTTTTTGTATTTAGAGCTCATGTTATTAACCGGAAATGTTTTGTATGGGAAATGCACGATTCACAATAGAATAGTAATTGTCTCAGAAAGTAAATCCGCCCAAAATAGCCGGAGAGAATAACGAATATCGCCCAAAAAATAGCCCTTAGCCGAATCATAAATAGAACCGCCTCTCAAGAAAACTAATAGCCCAAATGGCGATTAATCGCCCGGGTTGGCAACCCTGCTGGCTTGCGAGTTCACTCGGACACAGCTCTACTTTTTCGTGCTAGTAAAGAGTGGGGGTTCCAAAGCACCAGTGTACTGGCAAGTGTAAACATCTACTAGCACGTTTCGTTGGTAGTGTTGATGTTGAAATTTATAAAATGAGTGGACAACATAAGTGGAGTGAAAAAGAAACAATTAATTTTATAGAACTGACCCTCACTTTATTTCTTCTACCATTTGGTTTGTGTTCACTCAATATATCCTCCATTATGTCTTCTAATTCATCAACTAAAACCGCTGTTAAGTTGTCTGTACAACACTTTATAACCTGATTACTCATATCACTAATTTGTTTCCAAATTAAATACCCTTGTATTGGAACTGCGATGGATCTAGATCTAGGAAGCCGCTACATTCAAAAAATATCAACTAAACTCGCATGCAAAAAAGCATGCCAGTAAACTGGCATGTGTGATTGCGAAATGTCCTGCTAGTGATGCGCGCGCCTTTTACTCGGCAGAGTACACTGGCATGTGTGAATGAGCCTTTATAATGAGTATCATTATTAAACTGAAAATTGGCATTTAATTAACAACTTATAGTATAGGAGTAGAAAAGAGACATTTTAAAACAGATCATTTATCGAGAAGGGCAAGGAAAATTATGGAAGGAATAAACTGTTGAAAAAATGGCAGTGTAAATTAAAAAATTTCAACTTTAAATGACAAGAAGTTTGTGCCAACAAGGGAGTGAAGTTTAGAGATCCAAAGGGTATCCTGAATAATTTAGTACCAATTTTTTTCTTGAATTCGAAAAGTACCTGTTCTGCAATGACTTAACTGAGGAATTTGAAAAGAAGCTATTATTGTATAAATTCTTCTGGGAGCATTAATGTACTGCATAAGCCACATTGAACTTGATCTTCAAAATCCCATACTTACCTTCTATATTCATTTTATTAGCCTCACGATAGGCATCCTCTGCAGAAGTTTCATTTTCATATTCAATAAAAGCATAGCCCTTAGGCATACCCGTTACAATGTCTTTAACCAATCTGAATCGCCTCAATTTTCCAAATTTTGAAAATATTTCTTTTATGGTTTCTTTAGTTATTTTGTAATTTAATCTACTAACAAAAATTGTGCATCCAGGTTTTCCTTTGACGTGTCTATTTGGTAAATATGTGGAGTGAATTGCTCTTTCTATAGCTCTATCGTGAGGTTCTCTATCTGTACCGTCAATTGAACCAATTTTAATAGGATCGTAGAATTTTGCATATTTTGTCCATTCCTCAGAATTTGTTGCCTAAAATGAATACATTTATAACACAGTTTAATGGATACAAATGAACTTGTTACCTTAGACATTATTCCTAGTTGTCTCTGTTCCTAGCAATAATCATACATCATTATATAAACACTAAACAAAACAAACATAAGTTGAGTTGAACACAAACCGAAGTAACCATAGAAAATCCACGGTTGCTTTGGTGACAGAACATCTACCGCTTTTTCAGGAACCAAGTTCCGCAATTCTACTATTTTTCAGGCACCAACCAATAAGTTGTCACTTACGGAAACGCGAAATCAGTAACCGTAACCGAAGCAACCAAGGTGATTACGGAATGCATCCTAAGTGGGGTTGCGACGGTTGCGTTATGGTCTGTACTGAAGCAAGCTATGAAGCTACATTACATATCTTCTTCCTCATAAGGCCCTTTTCTACACGCAAGTTCACAAATGTTAAGCGAAGTATTGTAGATGGCCATGGATTAACGTATAAAACATTATCTATGATTTCAGTATATTTCCAGAAAGGTCGCTCGACCCTAGATACCATAGAGAAATATAATATATTTTGTCTATGCTAGATACCATAGACAAAATAAATTATATTTCTCTACTCTATGGTGACTCTATGCTAGATCTGGTCAAGCTTTGAAACCATGGAGAATATTATATCGTTTGAAACGCTGGAAAAATTTTTTTATACTTCTTGAGCTTGTTGTTACAATCATTTAAATGAGACAATATCCTATAGTAGAATAATATACTTGATTTCTATTATCCATACTTTCTTCCATTGATCATAAATATTTATATGCTGGTTACTTCAGGATCTATCTTCTACAATGCCCAACAGAACAGCAGAAAAGGTATTAAGTTGTAATTAAAATTGTTACTAATTTATATTATAGGTAGGTACTTGTTTGAACCACTGATTAGAATGGACAAATAGATGTGTTTAACATTTGTCCAGCTTATATGGACTTTACTTTAAATTTAGTTTATTCTGGGTGCTTGGTTAATAGTTACATTTTATTTCATATTACATAAATAAATTCTCAATACAAAATACTTAGATTATTTACAAAAATTGGTTCATGGGATCATCAAAATGTTGTCTCTTTTTGAAATAAATTTCCATCTCATCTTCAGTTGGCTTTTTAACTTCATACATACTATTATATGGTCTCTTCCTATCATCTAAAGTAACATTACTGTCAGTATCCACTATATTATCTGCAACCTTTTTGTCTTTCACTTTTCTTTTGGATTTTTGTTTTGCTTTCTTTTCCTTTTTCTTGGCCTTTTTCTTCAATTTTCTTTCTTTAACTTCAGATTGTTCTTGATCTGATGAGCTACTACTGCTATGAGCTTCTGATTCTTCTTTATCTTCATCCTTTTCACTTAATTCTTTCTGTGAAGTATCTGATGATATTGGTATATTGGATGTTTTTCCTGATTCTCCTAAGCAATAAGAATTTTTAATAAATGAATGACAGCACCTATATCCCCAGTTTCCACCTCTCCAAAAAGATCCCCAAACTGACGTATGATTATTGATGTAACAATCTTCTTCAAATTTGGATCTTATAATATCTTTTTCAACCCCCTTAATTATTTTTCCAAACCTTGAGTATTCTACATAGTCTTCTGTCTGTGCCAAAAGGAGAGTTTTTGGTGGAGCTTCCAAATATTCATCTCCACCATATCTGTCTAAAACACTACTTTGAATTGTTGACTTGACCTCTTCTTTCCTTTTTTCATACTCTTTTTGAAGCAATTCTAATTTCGTTGGTTCTGCTAAAAGATGAACATCAACACCTTTTTCATGGGCATCCCAAGCAAACAATTGAGCTTTGGCATGATTTGTAGTATCCCCACTAAATCGGACAAAATTTTCTCCATGGTAATTTTCATCTCTATTTGGATTTGGGTCTTCCCTCATTGACCTTGTTTTAGGATCATAATAAGCTGAACCTAAATCAAGATTTCTCAAGTATTTAGCAGTATCTTCTCTAATTCTCAAATTCCTTACAGTAATCCTTTGTTTGCTATCTACTTTGGTTCCTGGCATATCTACTTCATCGACATACTTATCTTCATCTTTTTCCTCATCATCTGAAGATTCATTTGCATTTAATTTATCAGCTCTTAATTGCCTTTTGGCTTCTTCTACTTTTTGGAATTCTTCAATTACTGCTTTATGCTCCAATGGATTATATCCACTCCATCTATCTCTCTTTCCATCAAAGCTGAGTTCAAAGTTTTTTTGAATAAATTCATCAGGAGCAATATTGGCTCCTGAGAATTTAGCACCAACTTTGCGTGGCCTATCCATACAATCTTTTTTTTTGTGAGTCAAAGCTCCACAATTTTCACAAGCACCTTTGCGATATTTTGTCACTATCTTTGAAGTATCAACCCCCCTTTTGTACCATTCATCAATATCAGAAAATTCTTTCTGTTTTTCATCTTGTGGTCTTTGGTGTTTTAAGGTAGGTCCAGTAGTTCCATAATACCATGGTGCAGTAGAAATGTATTGTGGTATGTGAGGATTGATATCTTTACCTTCCTCATCAACTGCAGCAGGTGCTGTTCCTGCCTTTCTTGCCTCCTCTAATTCTTTAGCTTTTCTCCAGTCTTCCCTTGACTTTTTTTTGGGTTCATCATCGATTTCAGTTTTTGATTTCAAAATACTAGAAACTGGAAGGCTCTGGTGGTTAGAAGCCATAACAAATTAATTCCTACTACGAAAATTATAGATTAACGAAGAAAACACTTGATTTTCTCTACATAACAAATAATTCTTTTTTGAAAAATATTTGACAATTTATGATTAGCTTTACTAGGGTTAGAGCTTTCTTCTTGGTTATATGCATAAAATACTCCAGTATTTTATGGTTCTATGCATTGACTTGTTTATATGTCAATGGTTATATGTGGTCTGTGCTTTCTTCTTCGCTCCTTTTTTGACCACGGCCACAACGAAACAATTGACTAGCCCAGTTTTGCATTATGTAGAGGGGTAATATAACTCAGGTGAATGTATTTTTTTGTCGACCGTAGATTTTTAAGCATTACTGTGGGTACATAATATCCAAAGTAATTTCGTATTAATTAACAATTTCCTTTTAATAAACAATATAGGCAACCAAACATACAATACTAGATAAATGCCGCAAAACTGACTTTTATTCTTGATTCCCTATTCGCGAAAAATTTTCTGATATTGGGCACTGCAGTATAAGTTAAAGCTGTCAGTGGAATGGGGAAAACAATGATATCCCCCACTTGTTTCAATACACGTACTGTAGTGGCGATTTGGTTTGTTTTTCCCATTCCAATTTTGCTCGTTTTCGCGAATTGCCTACTTGCATAGTAGCATAGTCAAATCGTTGAGTAAATTTTGTTTGTTTTGTTTTTTAATTCTAAATTTTTTAATAATGAAAACAGACAAATGTTTAAATAAAAAATTATAGCTAATACATTTATCTGAAAGGCTTTTCTGTAAATTGAAAAGTTTACGAGATAAAATGAATTTCAGTGGTAGTCAATTCGTGGTTACGCGCTAACGGCCCGTGAGCCAAATTTATTAACCGCTCGACTCAAAGTTAATAATTTTGGGCTTATAACATTCTGAAAAAATTAATTAACACATGTAAAATGTAGAGAAATATCTCAACTTTCAGATAGAAATACTTTTAAATTTGAAAAAGTAGATTTTTTACCTGTAAAATCAGTTTATTTATAAGAAACTAGAGCTAAAAAGTCATGAAGCAATAATTATAATTCCTATTTAATTAATACTTATTCCAGGGATAATTCCTTTGAGATTTATCATTACAAATGAGCATAAAACATAGGAGATGTCTCCTAGTGATCTGTCCACCTTCCTGGGAAGGACAGGATGGACGATGACCTAGGAGGACAACTACTCGGGAGGATGTACAATGGGTCACTCTCTGAGATTCTCCTCAGAAACTAAGTAGAAGTAAGGGGGCACAATAGATCTTTTAGGGCAAAGGGAATGTCACCCCAAAATACATACATATGTATACCGATAGAAAAATATTTTTTCTACGACCGTGCGGTTTAACCGACTTTCCCGCACGAATTTTTGTTTTATTTCGGGAAAGTAAAATTATGCAAATTTTGACCTTATTAGATAGTTTTTTACTTCGGAAATTATAACTATTGCTACAATAGGTGAATAAATATTTACGAAATAATCAATTAAATCAAATCTACATCTTTTCTAGCTTTTTGTTGCATGTTTAATTTTTTGAAAATATAAAATAATGAAGATATTTTGATATAACCCTGTACGTTGTTTTGATTATTTAAAGTAGTGTCACTAAACAACTATCAAACCACCCGGGTTTGATATAAGAAAAATATATCTGTCGGCGTCAATTAGTGAAATCCGTCATTCTCTGAAATGCCTAGTCATTTCACGTATTGCCGGCAAACAGCGTAATTGTACATTTGGTACACCGTTTGCCTAATAGTTTTAGGCATTCCCTGTAATGTCGGATTTACGTTAGTCAAACGCCGTAATTTTCCGTTTTCAGCTGTTACTCTGTTTGCCGGAGCCGGGTTTAGTCAATCATTGTAATTAGGCAGTGTTGCCAGTAGTGCATGAAAAGGTATTAAGTATTGAATTTTAAACATAAACTCATTTATTATCAATATGTAATTATATTAGGAGAATGATTTGGACAAATACAAAAAATAAAATATGATTCTGAGATTAAATTCGCCTAACTAAAGTATACATACCATAAAAAATAAATCACAGAACCAACAAATAAGAACGAAACAAAATAATATGAAGATAAAAGCTGATACTGTCTTCTCGTTTTTTTTTTCCAGGCATTTGTTTAGCCCGCAGAATTTCTGTGGCAACCTAAGAAAGAAAAAATGTAAAATATTATACCAGTTTTATAATTAAAATCTACATGCTCAAAAACCAATAAAAAAGCACACAATAAAATCACTCTTTCACCAAGCAAATGAATCATAAAACCGTGTTAAATGTGGCAACAGTGTACGAATTTGAAGTGATATTGTAGGCTGCAGAAGTTTGAGGTTATGTTTGAAATCCTAAAAAATTTACTTACCTCCGTCAATTCTGCAATATTCCAAACTTCTTATAAAACAATTCTGAATGCTTCGGCATTCCAGTTTCACAAAAACATCACTACACAGATGTTAACAACAATTACAACATTTGACTAAACCCGGCAAACAGAGTTACGGGTGAAAACGGAAAATTACGGTGTTTGACTAACGTAAATCCGACATTACAGGGAATGCCTAAAACTATTAGGCAAACGGTGTACCGAATGTACAATTACGCTGATTGCCGGCAATGCGTGAAATGACTAGGCATTTCAGGGAATGACGGATTTCACTAATTGACGCCGACATATCGAATAAAATTCTTTCACCTACAAATGCCTCAAAACCGTTGCCGTCACCTTCATCGTCATCTTTATGTGACCTGTAGCCGATGCCATCCTCATCGACGCCATCTACTTACCAGTTAACACCAAATAACTCCACTGGACCGGCAATTTTAAGTAGTTTACAGAATACAACAAATTGTGTTTTAAATATTGATATTTATTATAATCAATAGTTTTCGGTTAAAGTTTTATATATGTATGTTGAAAAAAAAAACTTTTGAAAAATGGGTTGGTATGCTTTTTTGTATATACGGTCGTAGAAAAAATAATGTTCCTAACTCATGCGTAAAGTGTCTTTCCCGCTTGCCCGAACTCCGCTCCGCGTCGTTCGGGTCAACTGCAGTCGCGTGCGGGAAAGTATCACTTTCCGCACTAGTTAGGAAAATAACTATTTAGCTATATTACAGCTTCAGAGATGTATCTACGTGGCGTACTTATGCATATTATGTCGTTTACAAATTTTACATTTATTTGACTCGTTATATCTCAGAAACGGTGGCTCTAAGAAAAAAAGGACTGGTACATTTTTTATAGAGAATTTTATGCTCTACAATTTTTGTTAGAGACAATTTTATGATAAAACTTACCGTTTTGCTGAAAATCGCGAAAAGCCAATTTTTTCGAGATTTTTGACATTTGAACTCGACTACATTATTTTACAAGCGCCGGAATGACGAGGAACTTTCAGGTGCTGTTTTTAGGCATGTTTTAAAAAATTTCATCTTGCTGGGAATTTATGTACCTTCACTATTCTTTTTTGGTCTAATTTGACTGAATTAATACTTATTTTGAAAACTAATGCATACAAAAAAAAATGATCAGACAAATTTTTTAGATAAATGTATTAGCTACAATTTTTGATTTCAACATTTTTCTGTTTTTATTATTTGAACAATTAGAGTGAAAAAACAAAACAAAAGTTTATTCAACGATTTTCCGGAAAATTACATGCCTAGCACCATATAGTATATTACGTAACGTGTGCGGAAAGTGACATTTTTCACACGA
>CAJUYI010000285.1:48515-89517 GCA_910591695.1 Galerucella pusilla | reverse complement strand
CAAAAATCACACATACATACATACATACAAGCATAGAATAAAGTTAGTCTTAGTTTACTCCGTGCTTATTAATAAGACCGAGAGCGTTTAGTATTTCTGTAACTATCACAAGATATGTTCTTTATAGACTAACTCGTCTGAAAACCACAACCAGCTCAACCACCAAATTTTTCAACTTGTTTGGTTGCTGCAGAATGGCTTTCATGTGAGCACCGGCATAGTCGAACTCGACCATCACTACTATTGAAACTAAATCTGTGAAGAATATCAGTCTCCACTATTAAAACTGCCCTGCTACGTTTTCACTATTCCTAACTTTCTGTTCGAATATCTCTACGTTATGATTTGTTTCAAGCCGGATTTTAAGACATTTGGCTATAGATGTGCAAGGAAGATAGAATTAAAAACCAGTCTCGAATTCGGTTGGTTTTCATATTACGACTCTGTCCAATAAGTTTTCTATATTATTCAGTTTCTATATATCGATTACACACACGAGGGATGACGGAAGGGCTGCCATCAAGATTTTCAATCATACCTAATACTGGAATGTAATAGTTATTTATACTATAAGGGATGTAAGTAACATTTACTGGAAGAGAACGATTTTGCGCCTGAGGGATAACGAGGGATGGCAATAAAGTTAGAAACTAGTAAATATACTACTTATATACCGTGAAGTATATAAGATTTTTTCTCCAGGAAAGCAAATTAAAAAATGATATATTATTCATTATTTTACGTGAGATACTCAAATAACTTACGTGGTTCAGCACATAGTACAAAAATGTCCGTTTCAGTCAATTCTAATTCCTTGCAATCTGCCCTAAATTGATTAACAAGTTCTGTAAATCCTTCGAAGAAGCTTGAGCAATTTTTAGGTGATTCAACAGTTTTCTGAAAAAACGAATATTATAAATCCAAGCCCAATTGTATTGTTTTGAATAACCAATAACTTACTTTAAACTTTCCATATACTTTTTCAGCCATCTCTCTAACTGTTTCGGCTTGTTTAGTGAATTCATTTAGTGATTCATCATTCATCTTCCATTCTCTAGTATTCCCAACGTATTTTCGCAACCTCCTTACCATTTCTACTATGTGAAGGTGTTTTTTCAGTACAATTTCATCAAAATTAATTTTACACATCTCTTCAAGATAACCGATAGCCTCTTTTGGATCAGCCTAAAATGAAAAAAGTATTTGTTCAATTACTTTTACAGAAATGCTTACATCTAGCAGAAAAAACAGTGCACTACTGAATGGGCTCGTTTACTAAAATTTTTAAATCATTTTTAACTGTCGTAAACAAATTACTAGGGATAAAAATATTATTCTGAAAATTTCATGTCAATAAAATATGTCGTTCTCCTAATACTAATAATAATATTAAACAAGCATACTGAGAGCGGGGCGAAGACTATGACTGTGAGGTCACCGCATATGAAAGTTAATGTGCACTAACATTACGCTTCTGACTGTAACGTGCCACGCGTATTTTGAATTACCTACAAAATTTTGTGTGAATAAAATAAAATGTGTGGACGTAATTTTAAAAAAGCAGACTCATTAAATCTTCCAGAACTGGAGTTGCTAATGATTATGAAGTCTTTTAATGTCACACATATTTTCTGGCTGTTTTCCGGCCGGAATGATTAAAAATGTCAATATTTTCATAAATACATGCTCTCTCAAATGATATACAGGATGATTCCAGATATTTTATTTTATCCCTGGTCTTGTAGACAAAGTTACGGAGATAACGCTATAGGTAACTCAGTAAAAAATTAAGTAATTTTTTTAACTGCAGACTGCCCAATTAAAGGAGCTTCTCCAAATGCTATTTATGATGAATGTGTAGTAGAAATTAAATCACCAATGTTGGAAAGAACAAGAAAAACTTATTTTGATGAAGCAGGTAATATTAGGTTCCAAATGTTTACATCAGATTCAAATGCACTGGTAAAAAAAGCGATATTTGTTAGAGCTGATCAGGATCAAATCAAATAAAATAATTTTTTTTTAACATATATTATAATATACGTTGTTTTGTTGATGATCTACTGAAAAGATTACCTGTTTTTTGGAAAAAAGCAGTCTTTAATAATATTTAATTTGTGAAGAACTGACCCATTATTTTATCAAATAATTTTGAACATTAATAACACCACAAGCTATAATAACAATATTATCTACGTATTTAAAAAAATTTAGATTGATGCAAACATGTGGTTTTCAATAACCCTCTCAATATGGATTCACAACGTATTTTTTAAGGTAATTTATAACGATTCTGATTGAAGAAAAATGAAATCCTAAAAATACACAAACAAAGTATGTTGACTTATCAGTGAATGCTTTGAGTCTTTTTATGCTTTTCTGCCATTCCGTTTTTTTTGCATACCTATTAATAGAAATAAATGTTTTGTTAGATGTTTTAATCGTAGTACTTTTACATTCTGGAACCGCACAATATTTATAGCTTTTTTCACTCTGGTTCTGGTCCATTGTGTCGAATAGTTTAAATTATTTCTAAACGTTCACAAACACAACACTGTTTATAGTTTGCTAAAACGTAGTCATCTAACCGAAAACCGATCGGCGCGGTATCCGTTCTCTGAACGAGAGATTTCATATGCGATGACGTCACGCCTGAAATTCGTAGAGGAGCGCTGTTTAATGTTTATAATTTTTTTAGGCGACTTGGGAGTCTCGCAGACGTCTAATTTTTTGCACAGAGCCTCAAAATGATGTACTCTTCCTTAAGGTGAAATAAAAAAAAAATATGTAAATGAGCCCATTGAGTGAACTTAAAAATGATTAGTTATAGACCGTTTCAGAGAGGACCAATTATCAGGACTGATGATTCCTACGATTCATTGTTAGATGTGAGGAGTTCATAAGTGGATCAAATCCAATTTTTTATTTTTTAAATATTACTTTCTTAACAAGCATTCAGGATTGGGATAAAGTATGGAACCAAGTAAATATCTTTTAAACGAAAAGAACGATATTTATGAAAATTTGCAGCTAAGAGCAATGGAACAAAATGTACATCAAATGCATTTTGTTCCATTGCAATAACCTGCAAATTTTCATAAATATCGTTCTTTTCGTTTAAAAGATATTTACTTGGTTCCATACTTTATCCCAACCCCGTATAAAATATGGTTTATGTCCGTAGAGGAAGGAATAATTAACACACCACAAGGAACATACAGAATAATCAAGTCACTTCTCCCTTAGCAAGCCGCTAGACGATTTAATTATGTTTCTAAAAACTTTACTTATTCCTTCCAGATTAGAAATGGATCAAGCCTATAAAATTTTCCGATTTGCTCTAAACTATTTTCATGTACCTAATTTCTGTAGAGACCTAGTCAATTTAAGAGCAAAAAATTAGCCCAATCGGATGAGAAGTCGTCAAAATATTAGAGTTGGAAAATCACTAGATTCCGGCTCTGACTAACAAGCTTAGCGGTTATGCCTTTGTATATTCGGCATGCGGCAGCGACACTGTGATATCGCATGTAGTCGCTGAAATGTCACAAATGAGGGATTCTAAGATCGATGAATAGCTGTTGAGATTTTATTCGTACTTTTCTTGTTCTTTGGGAAATGTGAAGATCTTAAGAAGATCAGAATGCTAAACAATCCTCAGAGAACAGAGACACTGAAGAATATGAAAAGTACAAACACAATCTATCACCATTATTATTATATATTAAATACAGTGACTCGATAATTTGGATTTTTTTCCTGGTTTCTTGAAAAATATTTGACAAATTGAAAAATTGGATCCCATCCCACGTTGGGGATAATCTTGTTCGCTGACATTCTACAATTTGTCGGACTCCCTTACACTCTATAATTTGAAGTGAATAATGTACATCTGTCGTTTGGATATAACTGTATAACTCTTGCTTAAAATGAATTTTTAAATCACTCCCAAGTGGTTTCAAGATTTATTCAATGTTTGAATCAGTTGCTACTTTCTTGGCATGTTTATCATGTTTAATTTCCTGTTATGCCTATATATGACGGAGCCTATAGGCTTATATGTTACGGAACCCGTACGAACGAGATATTTTTGCCCGATTAATTGGTGCATTTGATTTTTAATTAACTTGAAACTTGGTACAACTGGTGCAACAACTGCGCATCTCATGCCAGTTTTGTTATGGAGGCATCTGTGAAGACCGTACAAATTTGAAATGAAAATAATGAGTTTTAATCCTGTAAATTTGAATTTTTTACTCCCTCTGTTATTTAAACTTCTATTATTTTTTATCAGAGAAGTAATTATTGATTATTTTATGGACGCACTATAGCCACTGTTATTTAATAAGATCAACATACCTTATCCAAGCCCAAACAATTTTTAATTTTAACATCAAGACTAAGTAAATCAGCTTCCAAGTTAAGCCGCGCTATTCTAGTCTTTTTAGCTTCGATGTCTTTTGCATAAAGGAATTGTTTAATTTCATCTTCCGTTCTTTCTACATTTGGAATAACTATTTCAGTATTATCAATGATAGTACTATCTCCTGACTCAATCTTCTGCTTTGTTTCTAAAACTCTATTAGCCACCATTTCATCATAAATAGCACATTCGTATTCATTTTCAAAGGATAACGGCCATTTTAAGTGAAGTTTTATTGCGCCCAATGTACCAGATGGCAATTTCACAGTTAATACTTGATTTGGGTGGTTATCCCTTGTTTCCATCGGTATTCCTGAAAACATAGTTGATTACATTCAAATGTTATAAATTTAGAAAAGCTATTTTTGTATTTTTGTTAACTGTAAACAATGTGCGTTTAACTACAAACTGACAAGTAATTGTAAGAAAATTGACAAGCATAACATGCCAAACGGTTTATTCAATATTAGTCCCTCTATAGAAAAGGAATAGAAATGCAATCGTATGCACATGACCTTGACATCATGGATATCAAGGACTGCGTCAAGAAGGGAAGCCTATAATATTCTCCAGAAAAGTTGGACGATGTTGGCGCCAAAGGAAACAGATGTCTTCCTCCACTTTCCTAGGATGATGAGGTTATTCCAAAATATTGTCTTAGATAAAAAACTACTTCCAAAAAGTTCTAGACTATTCTTGTGGTGGATATGTCGTAGGATTTGTGGCAAATCTTGTGGCTTAGAACCCAAATCAGTTCCAAAATGATATAGGAATGCCTAGGCAATCTCAATGAACTAGGCGAAAACACCTTACTGTGGATTGTGGATTCCAGCAAACACTTTCATAGAAGGAAATGAAAGAGTAGGTGAACAAGCAGAGAAGGGAGACAAAAGAAAAGAGAATGAAATGGTCTTTTGAGGACCGCGGCCGTTTTGCGGTATCAGCCCCAATGTAATATTGATAAGAAATATGTAGATTCTGTGGCATACTAGCCAAATGCATAGCCATTCAGAATCCTAGGACACTGAATAAAGATGGGACACTAAACTAAAGCCTGTAGACATCCTAAAAATGCTCCAGGAAATAGGTCCAAAGGAGCTACTAGTATCCTGGAAAGTAAGGGGGTACAATAGATCTTAGTGAATGTCACCCAATATAAATACAAACATATAAGACCCACGATCACATATTGGAATCCGTCATTTGAAATATTTCAGCGACGTCACAAACCTTACCGTCTAGATTCGTTTTCACATGACATTAAGAATTCATTTTGATGTCAAAAATGATGTACACTAAAATAAACAGAAATACTACAATAGAGAGAGCCGGTGAAGACACCGCAGTTCAATACCAACATTACACGTTAATGTCTAAGTGATTTTAAAGTCACATGGCTGCCCAAGAACATTTTTATTGTTTTATGAGTGAGATTGGTTTTCTCCAATCTCTCCACAAATCGATGGCGTTTTGTTTGTCAATTTTCAAATCATCAAAACTATTGCCCATCAATTTTAATTGACATGACATATTTATAGAACCGGTTCTATTTTCTATCAATTAATTGAAAGAATCTTTTACTGCCAGTTCTACATTCATCAATTTAAGTGCCTTTTTCGCTGCTTCTTTTTAACCATGGTTTCCGTATTACTGTCTTGTTTATCGCTTTTCTTGCAACATTCACTATTACTACATTTATAACAGCTGTTGCTTGAAAATATTTATATTTGGAACAGTGGGTTGTAAAGGATAAAAATACCTAACTAACCTACATTTAAGGCTCCCGTTTTTATTCCGTTTGTAGAAGAGGTTTCGTTCTCGACACATTATCAAGTTTATAACTAATATATTTATGTTGCCAAAATGTTGACCCCTTAATTATTATATATTCACTGTTAAAATATATCAAAAAAAGTGAAACTATCGAAAATGCGCATTGTTCTATCATTTGCCATATAGAAGCATAGCGTGATAATAGACTCAAATTATATTGGTTTCCATGATCGAAAATATGTGTGTACCGTTATACCCACAATCATTTGCTTTTATTCTAAATTGCATATCATTGATCGATTTTATGGATATTAAATTATATTATAGGAAAATATATTACCCTTGTAATAAGATGCAGAACTCTTCACGTGACTTGCCTGAAACAAAAATAACAAACATAAGTTTTCCTATATATTTTCATATCAGCTTTATGTATACAGGGCGTCCAAAAATACCCGATAAAGAAAAAAAACTTCGAAAGCTAGAATTTATTTTGTCGATTTTCATCACCTTATAAAAAAATGGTTTCTAAGGGAGTTGGAGCTCTTCAAATAATTTCAAAAATGATAGGTACCCTCTATATGATATAATTCTGTATATTTATTCCTTGGAATGTGCCAAATAAAATTACATAATGGTATGTGCTCTGGGTATCGATCCACTCTCCAAACATTACATATACACGGTGTCCAAAAACCTTGTCAAACGCAAACTACGAATACTATAAATATGTGACTTTATGTCCATCTAATCTAATTTACCCCTATTTAAACGTTCCTCTCAAAGGAAAAAATTCAGGAAACTCGTATTTCGCTAAATGTGGATACGGTGATCCGAAAGTGGAAAACTTTTTTAACGAAAAAAGTCGTATTCCAACATACAGGTTTGATCGACTTTTTATGCTACGGGGTCGAATAAGTAAATTTCCGTGTTCCAAAGTATGGACAAACGTGTATTGTGGATTTTTAATGAACCAGGAAAAACTTGCCACAGTAGTTAAATAATACAAGTTATCATAGTATGATGGTCAATGAAATGCCAACAACTACTAAAAATGTGATATACAGAGATAGTTAATAAAAAGAAAGTATGCCTTTTAATACCTTATTGACACAGTTATTATTTAATGTCTCTGTATAACATGTTATAAGAAATTTAAATTCAAAATGTCGAGATAAGACACACTATTCATATGAGAATGTGATTAATTCATAAAGTATGCACTTACATATGCTAAATTATATCGAAGTACTTTTTCAGCAACTATTTCTAATTTTGAATCTTTCACTTCAGGCTTTTGTTCCTTCACATCTTCAGTCTCATCACTTTTATCGACACTTTCAGGTTCTTCTTTAACTTCTTCTTTTATAGTTTCTTTTTCATCTCTAAAATATTAATAAGATTTTTATCAATCGTCTTACAACTACTGAAATGCTGTACAGGGTTATTCATTATAAATTACCCACCCCCTATCATCGTTATTATTACTTTTAGAAAAGAAGTCTTACATAGGAGTGTTTGGTTAGAGCTAAATTTTCTTAATATTTTATCAAAAGTTCAGTAGCGTGCGTATTTAAGGGGATACAAAAAGTTATAGTTCTTTTTTAAATGGGACACCCTGTATATTTTCACATTTTTGGAATGGACTTTTTTTTCTGATTTCAAAAATATATAATATGTTACCCCTACCTTGTACCGTTTTTGAGTTATGAAATGTTGAAAATCTGAGTTTTAGTAATTACTGTAAATATGAAAAAGATAATTTATCAAAGTAAGCTATGAAACTATAATTACTTTATAAGAAAAATGTCAATTATCAAACATATTAGTTGTCATTTTCATAGCTTACTTTAATAAATTTACAGTACCTAATTTACAGTAATTACTAAAACTCAGATTTTCAACATTTCATAACTCAAAAACGGTACAAGGTAGGGGAAACATATATATTTTTGAAATCAGAAAAAAAAGTCCATTCCAAAAATGTGAAAATATACAGTGTCCCATTTAAAAAAGAACTATTACTTTTTGTATCCCCTTAAATACGCACTCTACTGAACTTTTGATAGAATATTAAGAAAATTCAGCTCTAACCAAACACCTTCTATGTAAGACTTTTTTTCTAAAATTAATAATAACGATAGGGGGTGGGTAATTTATAATGAATAACCCTGTACATGCATGATATTAAGTGAGCTTAAAACTTACTGGTTAGGTGGGTTAACTTTTTCATCTTCAGCATCTGAAGCGTCCATCTTTAAATTGGTTCTTTTCTCCTTTTTAACTTCTATTGATTTAGCTTTAGGAGACTTTTTAGGCACTGGTTTCACCACCTCTTCCACTTCCTCAGGATTTTCTATTTTTTTAGTTTCTAATAATATATAGTGAAAATAGTATAAATCAATATCCTCATAGCCCAAGAACCCGCTACGATCAAATATTCGTTATTTGATAAAAGTCGAGTTTCTGTGCATATGTTTAATACAATCAAAAATTGTCCTTATTATTGTTGATATATCGGTAAAAAATTAATTGGTAGTCACCAAAACTAGCCTAACTGATTGTGGTGCCAAGTGTCATCTGATTGGCAAGAGAAAGTCGAGCATGAGGTCAAGATAGGTAGCATGTACCTACCTGTGACAAGCTTGTAATAAATAAACCTGTGTTTATTACATAAATAAACTTGAATCAAGGTGGCTTTGGCAGGTAATAGGTAACAAAAGTGTATTACACTTCAACTCAAATTTGTTAAAATGTAAAGCTGTTTTTATTTTTCAGTCATAAATAATTCTGTATAAGCTTTGTTCAGTCAGTCAGATGCATGCAATTTGTGACTAATTAAGAAACATCTTTTGACAATTTCTCATAAACTAATATATGATATCCAGCTTTTATATTATAACATACTAAGTATAGTGATAATATTAGGTATTTCTTTCAACTCTTATTTAGCCTTTGATGACAGGTAAATTGCATTTAGCAAATCCTAAATCTCATTTAGGTACTACCTAACTTTAGGAAATGGTTGGTGAAATCAGGCATAGATGTCTGACAATGGATAACGTGATTTCTCATATTATTTCAAACAAAATATATAAAAACTGAGCTTTACACATGAACAAATTTTATAGGTAATCCTGGTTCTCGTACGATTTTCGATTTTTTTTATATGTTATAGTCTTAATGATAACTAAGAGATCGTGATGGGTTAAAACTGTGCAGGCCCTCCGGTTTGGCGATGGTGGCGTTTAGAAGTTGCGTCCTGATCATAACATTTTGCCTCCTAGCACTATAAATCTCGCAATAAAAGCAAATGTCTTGTATTTCTGGGGCTCATGAGGAGGTGTGTTACACTTCTGTGCCATCAGAATCGCAATTTCCCCAGAGGGTGCCTTCGCAATGGTCAATTTGTTAGGCTGATGTCTTAACAGAAAGCGGAAGCAATGGAACCGATCAAAATCATCAACAATCACGTTAGGTAGGTTAGTTGGATCCATCTTACTCGCACATTCCTCACGAGTGGAGTCATTTTCTTGATCCCACGCACCCATCTCTAGTAGTAGATACTTCATGAAAAATCCGGTAGTTCGGATAGATACTGGGATAGATATTTGTCAAAAGAGCCATCACCCGTGACAGACGTCAGTCGGAAATTGTCAGACATTTTCTTGTTGTCTTCTATGTCCTGACGCTGCGTATTTTTCTTTTCTTTCTTTGACATAAGCGGAACGACCTACTTGCTTCCTCAGTTGTGTATATCCCATGGGGATCAATTACCTAATACATATCGGTATTGCAAACGAAGCAATTTTCCATTTCAGGTAGCGCTCTGGCGCACACTCAGAGCCACAAATATACTTTATATCGTGAATGCGAATGTCGAGCTTGTTCCGACTGACGTCTGTCACGGGTGATAGCTCTTTAGACAAATATCTATATCCGAACTACCGGATTTCTTATGTAGTATCTACTACTAGAGATGGGTACGTGGTATCAAGAAAATGTTAAAAAAGTCTTTTGGGACCCACTCGTGAGGAATTTGGGAGTTAGATGGATCCAACTAACCTACCTAACGTGATTGTTGATGATTTTGTTCGGTTTCATTGTTTCCGCTTACTGTTAAAACATCGGCACAAAAGTGTGGCAGACCTCCTCATGAGCCCCCGAAATACAAGACATTTGCTATTATTGCGAGATTTATAGTGCTAGGAGGCAAAATGTTATGCTCAGGACGCAACTTCAAGACGCCACCACCGCCAAACCGAACGAGAACCAGGATTACCTATAAAATGGTGCAGGGTCCTTTATAAACATTTGCCACTAATTACCTGCAAAAGAGAGACACTGACAGTTTTTATAAAACCACGACGTCTTGCTTTATTATATATTTAAGTTTTACCTTCAATAGCTTTTGATAGTCGTGATGTCTTCTTTTTTGGGGTACTTGTTTCAGCCGAGTTTTCTTCAGGAAGAGATCTTTTTCTTTTGGCGGGAGTTTTTTTCTCAAGTTTTTCTATTGTATTATTGAGATTTGAAGTATTAATTGATTCCTAAAAAGCGATTGCAATATTTATTATACTACAATTTAATAGTTATTTATACAATAATTAATATGATGTTCATCAAGATGAAGATTGGCGTGAAGATATTCCTTTGCCTTGTATATATTTTATCAAAATTGAACTAGGCATAATTTTTGCTCGAAAGAAACTTAGATTTTTCCAAGCATTCAGAGTGTTTGGATTCTTTCCTGTACACCCCTCCTATCTCAGTCCCTTTTATTGCTTTAGAGCCAACTGTATACCAAATCTGGTAATAGTGTTGGGATCCCATTCCTTCTTGATACTGAATTCCATATCGAATTTTTTTGAAGGGTTATATTTTTTCATCATGTGGTATGTCCCAGCAATTCTGATTTCTAAAAAGTTTTTTTAACGATTTTCTCTGCTTAGTCTGTATCTTGTTCTTTCTGTTACACCTTTCACCACCAAATGTAGTGGCATGAAGTTAAGAGCCACCTTCTCTGCTTTAATTAATAATAAAAATGTATATACAGGCTAGTCTTTGAATTATGGAGAACTCACTATATATGTGAATCCAAGTCTCATCTTTTTTTAGTTTATTTATATACAAGCATTACCCATCCATTTACAATAATTACAATTTTAACAATACTACACTATAACATATAAGTATGGAATAAAAATAAAAATATAACATTTAAATCTACTAAGCCAAAAATTGAAATAAATATTTAAAATCATTAAACTATTATGCTTAATCACACAGTACAATACATCAATATCTATTATACCCAATCTAAAAGAAGCAAATGTTTCTCTCCTCTTAATTTATACCACAAAGTGAGTTTATAAGACACTAATAACTATTGAAGAAATCTTAATCTGGTATGCTATTTGCCAAATGTGTTGGTATAGAAATGTATGAATTATGTACTATGTTCATATGAGAGAGATTAATAGAATGTATTATGGTTGAAATAATACCCTTCTTGGTGTGCGTCATCGATTGTGACGTACCTATATCCGGGTTTTCTGCATGTCGTTTATTTTATTTGCTATTTTGGCATATAGCTAACCTTAAATATGATAAATAAAATCATCAGGATCGTATTCAGCCAAATTCGAAAAGGCTATAAATAACAATTGACCGTGAACAACAAAGTACAGACCTGACGAGAACTGTCAGTGTGACAGTAGAAAAAGACGTAATACACATTGCCGATACGATAGTAACGCTTTCATAGTATTTTGAGCTCTCGATTGATAGGTTGCGCTTGCGCGTAATCTAAACATCAACCAATAAAATTTTTGTAAGTCAAAGATTAGGGTTAACGTTTGTAATACATTTAAACGGTTCATTATTTTGATATTTTGATTAGGAGTAATCACAGATCTGCCTTTTTTCCCATCTTTTCCTACGTAATGTGTTAGGACATTAACAATCGATGACGCACACCAAGCACCATAGCTGTTCTAGACCTTATTGCAGGAACCATGAAATCAATGTTACTAATTAGGTATGGGCAGTTAGAAAGGTAATTTAATATTTTGAACATATTTTCAAGATCATCATGATCTCCTTGGGTTTTCAGAGGAGAGAATTGGAACTTGTTGTAGAGGAGATAAAAATCATATCTATATTCATCTATTAGACTTAAATGCTAGGTATCTTAAAAATTTACAATGAATTTGCTCTATTTGTGAATGTAGCATGCATAAACAGGATTTCAAACCAAAGATGCATATTCCAGAATAGGTCTGACAAGTGAATTAAATAGTTATCAGATTGCATAATTATTATTAAAATCTCTGGTAAGGAAAATCTTTTGACAAAACCCAGCAATTTCAGTGTTCTCGATACCATATTATCAATGTGGAAGGAAAATGTCAGAGACGAATCAATATATACTCCCAGATCCTTGATTATTGATACCCACGATATAATGGAATCATTTATAATCAAACGTCGTCCATGGAAAAGTATTACCTATGCAAAAACACTTATCAGCGTTAAGTACCATGCCATTCAAATCACACAACCAACCAGCCTTTTTAAATCAGATTGAAGCATGATATCAGTGCCGTATTAACCATGTAGCAAGAGTAGCAATTGCTACGGGCCCCGCGCGAAAGGGTGCCCCGATTATTCAAACCCACTGATCTCTGCCTGAGCGTAATCAGCTCTACCAAGAGTCTGGCGTATGCAAGCACTCTTACCTGACACTTGTGTGGATGTGAAATGTTAAATTGTTAAAATTATCTATTTATTCGCTACGGGCCCCGCGCCTGCTTAATCCGGCACTGCATGATATGATCAAGTTGTTCCAACACTTACTGCCATATTTGGTGTATTAAGATCATTTTCCGTAATTTTTCGTAAAGGACTGCATTTATCTATTGGCTAGTCCATTGAAAATATTATTCAATTTGGCATTAGAATCTTCCACTTTCCCTGATCAATGGAAGGAAGCTAGGGTTGTTACAGTTTTTAAATCAGGTGACAAGTCTCTAATTAATAATTATCGCCCAATATCCATTCTGTCCAATTTTTCAAAACTTTTTGAGATGGCGGTTTATAATCGTTTATATCCATCCATTCGTGGCCTTATCTCACCTGCACAACATGGGTTCATCAACAAGAGGTCAACTGAGACCAACTTACTTCTTATAGCCCAAGAGATATCAGAAATAATGGATGCCGGTAAACAAATAGACGTAATTTACACTGATTTTTCAAAGGCCTTTGACAGAATGGATCATGGGATTTTAATCGAAAAGCTGAATCGGTTTGGTTTCTCTTCCGCTTTGTTGAAGTTCTGTCAATCTTACCTTCATAACAGGTATCAATTTGTCTTTTATAATGGTCACTCTTCAAATAAATATATTAGTGAGTCAGGTGTACCACAAGGCTCAAACCTTGGACCATTGTTGTTCCTTTTATTTATTAATGACCTGGAAGTACACTTGGATTCGGGTAGATTCATGTATGCAGATGATTTAAAAAATTTTCTTCCCATAACATCCATAGACAGTTCCTTAACACTTCAATCCAATTTGGATAGAATATCCGAATGGTGCTTACAGAATAAACTGACATTAAATATATCAAAATGCCAAGTAGTAACCTACACTAAAAAACTAAACCCAATCCACTTCTACTATAACATTAATGGGAATTTGTTATCTCGTCTTACTTCTGTAAAAGATCTAGGAGTGATATTCGATTGTATGGATTTGTGATTAGAAACTGCCGTGGATTTAAGGATATTTGTAGTTAAAAATGTTATATTTTTCGTACATACGCTCTAAGCTAGAATATTGCTCTGTTGTATGGTATCCCTATTACAATGTTCATATCAGCAATGTTGAGGCAGTTCAGAAAAGGTTTTTGAAATATTTAGTTTTAAAGGTTAGTGGCATTTATCCACAGAGAGGCTCTGATTATCAGATTTTGTTAGATATTTTTAATTTTGAAAGTCTTGAATTTCGTAGAATTTGTAAATCATTATCCTGTTTATATGGGTGTTTGCACAATTTAATCGATTGTTCAGACTTGATATATAGAATTAATTTTAATGTACCACAGTTCTACAATAGACAACATCTACCCTTCTATTGTGATTGGTCTAGAACAAATGTTTTACTTCATTCACCAATTAATGTTATGTGTCATAATTTTAATTTATTATGCAACACATGTTAAGGGCGAGTTGTATCAAACACTTAAACTCTGTTTCAATGATAACTGATGCTTAGACTGTGGCTGATTGATGTATTTATTATCAAGAATATAAAAATAATCAGTTGAATTTGTAACTGTAAAATTTGAACAATTTTGTATTGAAACCTCAAGTAATAAATTTTCGGTCGCAGTTTGAGCCTTTTCGATAATATGTGGAGGAGTATTTTCACTAAGCAAATATTAACTTTAAAACAGAGAAGGAGACGTCGCAAAATTTGGCAGAATAAGTGGTTAATGAAACGGTCCGATGCCTAGCTTTGCCACTACAGATTCTACAGCTAAGCTTCTTAAGTATTTGTTATGATTCTACAAACAAGCATGTTTTGAGATTTTCTCAATTAACATTTCAATCTCTAGTTTATTCCAAGACATATTCACGACATATTTTTCAACCACTTCAATACATAACCACAAATTATCAAGATTAATGACGTTCATAGAACATTTTCATCGTGAAATACAATAAATCAAATTGTTGAGAAAATAGAACCTGTTTTTTTTTTACAATTTGACAGGGCAGACAATTCTCAATTTTAGACGTAACAATTTGAATTGTTCCAAAAATTGAACTAAATATTGCACAAGAAATTGTCTAATCTAAAATGACCTTTAGACTAAAGTGAATATAGAAGGTAACTAAATATAATAAATTTCAAGCTATTAAGTAACTACTCACGTCGTTTTCTTCAGGTGAATTGTCGCCATCACCACCATCGTTTTTAACAGCCTCATCTATTTGTTCAAAAGCATCAATATAATCTTTACGTTTCAGTGGTTTTTGAAATTTCTCTTTATTTTTTAAATAATAGAATATATCTTCACTCTTAATTGATCCCCTAAAACATATCATAGTGTAAAGGACTTGTTGTTTCTATTTTTAGCAGATTTCTATCCTCTGTTGAGTTGCAACTTAAAAATTGAAAGAATTTAAATATTATTAACATTTTGAAATTTTATTTGGATATTTATATATTTTTATCCACAATCCTTCCATATTATAATTGGAGTTTTATATCCACTTATGAAGCAAAGTACCACCTTATCCACTAGTGGAATAATGGAAAATATAGTCTTAAACCAATTAAATTAGTAATTTCAATCACTTTTTGATGATTTTGAGTATTTGTCTAACCTATATTTACATATTTGTTGTGTTCTTTTTACATAAATTTGTTCATCTCTGTTGAGATAACTTTCAATCTGATCAGGTGACCGTAAGCAGCAAATCCTACTTTCCAAACAATATATTTTCAATATAAAAATTTCAAGGTGCATCAACAACTTCATGAAACGTGCGTTACTAGCTCTTGGACTATTATGGCAACTTCGCATTTTCGGTTCGAATTTAATCTTCAACTAGCTGACGTTTTCTCTGGAAGTAGATCCTCACAAAATGAAATATAACTACACCAGAAGTGCGCTTCAATCTTGTGAAAGCTCTTACAGCTTGATAAAATTGAAAAATTTTATTTGAATCTTCATTATATTTGAACCGATGTTAAACTTGATACTGTGACGCGTTTCGCCAACACAGTGACTTTTTCAAACATATGAAGGTATAATATACCTATATTTTTTATAAATTGATCCAACATAAAATAATAATTTTATCAACTTCATAAAAGTATAAATAAAATTGAATCCACTTTGTATTTTTCACTTAATAAAAATGTAAGACAATTATCGCACAATTTTTTCAGGCTCAAGAAAAATTTGTCGGCAAATTTCTAACTATATAGGGTCCTCATATTTATTGAAAGTTATGCTTTGCACTTACAATAAAGTCTGAACCCACATAACTACAATTTAGTTTTGAAGTATTTGTAAGAAAGATCACATTAATCACCTTATAGACTGGTAGCCCATGACAGATGTAGGTATCTATCATTATTTCGAAAATAATATGGCATACAAATCAAAGTGATGGTAAGGGTTAAAAATTGATTAAAAGGTAAAAAAAACAATCAACTACGTATGTTGAAGAGATTTATCTTAGTAGATGTTACAAAAATTAGCGGCATACATTTTTTTCGGCGATACTTCAATTTATTAATAATTTTCCAAGTATGATGTAGAGTTCATAATTAAGAACAATCAACTTATGCTTGAAATATTTCTATTGTAATGCTAACTGCAAGATTGGTTTCCAATTCTTAATGTTACCAATTGTTAAAAACTACTTTTAATAAATATTTAATATTTTCAAACAATTAACTTATGTATGCCATCAAGTTTTGATAATCAACTAATTGTTGATGAATTTTTGATGCACAATAATTAATGAATTTTGAATCCTAATTTAATGTGCTAGTGATAAATAAAATCCATTTACAAGAAATATAAAAGCGTGAGCGTTGTAACAGCCACTATGTTCTGTACTATTTGTATGGAGCATAGAATGCTTTGTTTACATTTGTTTAAACACAAATACAAAAAACATGAATGTCTACTCAAACACTGAAAACAAAATAAGTGTTCATGATCACTTTCAAACAATTTGCGAATGACCCAGAGTAATTCTGATTTTTGTTAATCTGGCACTACAACCTTAATTTCAGTATACCCTATATGACATGACTACTCACCAGATTGTCATGGAAATATAGAGAGATTATTGTGCATAAAGATAGATCTTCTCACAAGGGTTCGGTATATTTCAACAGATGAATAAACATAATTAGAAATAAATTATGACAATATTAATTGAAGATATTTTTGTTTGTCAATGAAAAAGTTAAGATACATATCTATATACATGCAATAGAGTTTTCCAGTGACCTTTTAATATTCATATTAAAATATTTAATAATATATATCATACTTAAAAAATTATTAGCACATGTATGCTACTAATTTCTTCAACTTCTACCAAGTTAGCAAAGTTAAACTCTCTTTGGCATACATGAGTAAATTACTTTTTTTCACCTTCTTATACATTTTTAACCCTCACTTATCAACCCTAATTTTTCCTCTTTTTGGGAGCTGTTCTTGAGGTGCACTGCAGCTTATTGGCTTATCATACTCTACTCCCACATTTATTCCATGCATCCAACCATTCCTCTATCTTACTATCCCTTGGATTCGTGTGCCATGTTGTTTTCAGGTGGTAAAGTACCCAAGAAATAGGCGGCCCTTCACTTTATGGAAACGCCCCTAAGTGGACAATTAGGGTATCAATCGATCACATTTCACGAGTAGAGTACAATGGTGCAAAAATTTTTTGCCGGAGGTCATCAGGTAAAAAGTTACGCCACTTTAAAATACCACAAAAATTGCTTTAAAAGCAAGGAAAAACATAAACAAGTTCTGCCAGAGGAGAGTGGTCGAGTGGTGAAATGCATGGTAATGGACACCTGGTTTTTCAAGAAGGGGAAGGGAATATAATCATTAGATTTACCCTTCCCCTTCTTGATTAACTTGATATGCGCGTTACAAAGTATTGAATGCATTCCCCCTTCTCATTTTTGAAAAATATCCAATACCTTGTAACACGCATATCAAGTGATTCAAGAAGAGGAGCGGCTAATCCAATGATAATATTCCCTTCCCCTTCTTGAATAACCTAGTGTGCATTACAATGCATTTATTACTAAAGCAGTGCGATTTCTTGTTTGAAATCAAACTTAAAAAACAATAAGAGAAATGACTCTAAATGGTTCAAACCCATAATCTGATATAAAGAGGTTTTAACTTTTTTCAAGAAAATCACAAAGTCCACAAATTCAAAACACCTTTTAATGAATATCTTTGGAAATGATGAAGAAAAAAATATTAAACTTGGTATACATACTTAAAAAAGGGTGGAGAATTTTATGACACAATCAAAATCACCCCTACCCTAATATTTCACAAACTCACCCCCACCCTCTACCCCTATGGTATGTCTCCAGATTTCCTTAAAGTGAAGGATAGCCAAGAAATATATCCTAGTACATGGCATCCATAAGTTTTCTGTTCTAGTTTCATGAGAATTGCAAGATTTTCAATTTTCCAAACTGCATCAATTATCAAGCTTGTGCCTTGAGGAAGAGCCTTGCTTGTTTTTCACAAAAAACTAGATGGTGAAAATGGCATCCATCTGAAATACTGTAGCCTACATCTGCGATAGCCTACACGTCTATTGATCAAATGTATAACTATTCAAAATTAAAATTTCTTGATAACAGAATACTAATTTTGCTTCAGGTATCTAAATAGCTAGTTTGTAAAAACATTATGTTTGTTGCAACATTACTTTTATAGTACAGAACTAATAACTGTTACAGTGTATACATTGTCTCCAATTAGGTATACTTAAAAATGCTGATACATGCATTTCTTATATTATCTCCACTATCTAGAATGAATTATTTTTGTATACAGGATTTATGTAAATGTAATACCTACATATAAGCCTATAGTATTTACATTGATAGTGTGGCATACAATATTGCCAGTAGCTTTTGTTATTCTATGGAAAACTATAATAATTTACATTTTAAACTGTTGAGCATCTATTTTATACTGGACTATTTAAAAAAAAAATGAGTGACATCTGCCGATACTTACGTTTCGCCAGTACCATAAAATTCTACATTATATTTCTTTCCATTTTCTCCCACAATCTAGAATTAATACTTAAGTAGTTTATTTTCAGATTTATTTCAATTACAACTTACACGAGCAGGCCATGGGGGGTATCCTTTAACTTTAGCGAATACTTTGTCGCCTACTTTGAAATTGGGCTTCTTCATATCTAAATAGATTTAATTAAAAAAACCTATCAATTATATGTGTGAACGCACTTTCAACTATGAAATGTTATAATTTGAAAGAATTATAAAACACACTTTCTCAATCAAACGTCGTAAACAACGGCCAAACACTCATTTTTTTAATGGCGCCTATTTTTTGACACGTGACAAATGACATTATTTGAAGCGTCAGGAACTTCTTCTTCATTTTCTTTTGCCAATAATTTCGCAGTACCAAATATATTTTGAATCTTTACATAATCACCGATGATGAACATGTTCCATAATCTACGCAAATAAGAATTATAAAGTAGAATGCGAATAAAGTTTCGTAGAAGCGTTTACCCAAAGAAAAAATTATGCGTAGTAATACGCATGCGCAATATTTCCAAATCATGGAGACACTCCATTAGTGGGAATCTAATCGCCCATATCCACCAGAGGTCTTTTGTCTTGTATGAGTTTTTATAATGATACTGATATGAAATAAAGGGTTATTTGTTTTAGAAAAATTGTTTTTCATTACAATGCTAAATTAATTAGTATTGATTATTCGCCGGTTCTCTATCGGGGTTACGTTATGTTTTTTCTTTACAGGACATTTATATATACCTACCTAATTAATACTAATAAGGATTATGATATTTCAATTTTATTTCCGGGTTTTATTCTTACTCTGCGTCGATAAGTTGGATCATTTCAAGCTCATAAAATGATCCCTTTCCTTATTGTTGAAATAGTAGTACCATAGACAAATTTCTCTATGAGTAGTACCATTTTAAATCCAAAGACATATTCGAACTTGGATGTGTTACGCTTGTTCGTTTACTTACCCGGAAGATTGCAACCTGATTTATAGATTTCGTGACGTAACGTAACGATTTCTGTTGATAAAAGAAATCATAGGACGACCCCACTTCCATTCATAGATTGCCTCAATTTCATCTTCTTGTTGGGTTGTGGTACGATGACAGAAGGAAGTCGATTTTGAGGTTAGTTTTGATAAATTGTCGGCGTTTCCATCGGTTTTTGAAAATTCTTTTTCATGCTGTACACAAAAGAATTGCAGCAATTGTCAAACAATCATAATCATACATTTTAAAAGAAAAATAATCTGAAGAATCAAGTTGTAATTTGGAAATCTTTAAACACAACTTTTATTCTTCTCGTTTCATGGAAATACATGCAGAACGTAAATGGTCCTTACGTTACGTTACGGAATCTGTAAATCAGGGGTGAAATTGGGTCTCTCGCGTTACAGCGGCGAACAGTGTCATGGGTAAGGGCAATATATGAATGGTACTGGGGTAAGGTGGAATGGGGTAAATGTGATCTACTTTTTGAATAGTTCAACTTTCATTCAACATAAAGGTGCAAAGAACAATTTCAAAAATTTTACAAAAAAAATCTTATACTTTTGAAAGGGTTTTGTATTTATTGTGTGCAAGAAATTTAAATAAATTTTAATGTTGTAAGTGTTGAGGGATGTTTTTTAAAATCATGTCCATTTACCCCAGGGCAATTGTGATGAAAGTTTATATTTTTGTAGTAAATAACATACTTATTACTCTGGGGCTATTGTATTAAAATTCATTCCAATCTCTCTGCATGTGTTTTTTTGTAATTCATTTTGTTGAAAAAATACAGAACATTCTTAACTATTATAAACAATCATGGAATCAAGGAACAGAAACTAATAAAACACTTCTAAATGTGTCAGAGACTCTGGCGGAAGACAGTTAGAATGGTCTAACTTTACTTAATATTCACAAGGAAGCTGATTTGAATATTGAAAATGTGATAAATAGGTTCGCGACAAGTAAACCCAGACGAATGAGCATCAAAGACTGGTCAAGTTGAAATAATTGAACTAAAAAAATAAATATGCTATTTTCCATTTTTGTTCATTGCTTAGCCAAAATAAAACGAATGATTATACTGGTGTTGTTTCGTTTAATTATTTTGGTCAATCAGTACCACGACTAATTTTGGTAACATTTTTTATTTTTGCCTCGGCCCTCCCCAAAGCAAGATTCTGAACACGCCACTGGTCAGAGTTAATGATGAATGTTGAAGTTTTTTAAAGAAACTGGAAACTCGTACATTCCACGTCTATCAACGATAGGATTGGGTAGTAGATTTACAATATCCTGCTGAAGTACAGTATCATTTCAAGGGGCAAATGTGTTCTAGCAGCATTCCGAAGTAAATATTGAGTATTCAATTGAATAACCAATATAATATGTTTCTCTTAATTACTATGAACTATTAAGTAAATAAAAATTAGATTATTACTCCTACATACCGCAAAAATAATATATTATTGCACGAACGGGGTAAATGTAAAATGAAATTTGCATAAAAGCGGAACACTCCCTTCGCTTATCTGTGTTCAACTGAAATCCAAATTTGAATTTCGACAGTTTCTAGAATATCATATTTCGAGCTCTGTCTAATAGGTGGCACAAGCATATCTATTTAAATAGCCATTTTTAAACCGACTGTCGCAATTGCCCCATTATCACATATACCCCACTTCACCTTATATGAATTATCTTTTAACGTCTCACAAAAATATTCGCGTTACTTTACGTAATCTATGAATCAGGGGTCACAGAAGGACATACCCACAGTGGCCTATAGTATGTTGCCTCTATATGTAGTATACATAGGGTTGTAATTATTCAGTTAAAGTAAATTTAACAAGACCTCTGGAATTTTCCGTAACCTCCAACTGACGCAATCTGGAATTCTTGACGCTAATGGAGCAAACCACGTTAAAAATCTTTCTCTTAAGCATTCATCGCATCAAGGGTGTCCATTAGTGTCGTGTTCGTGTGGGTTGGTTATATTGATATGACTATTCTGTAGAAATGCAGTAGATATAAAGGAATGCGTTGTATATTTATACAAAGTATAGAAAACAAGCTCGCCTAAGGCGATATAATGCATTAATTATATGCGAAATGAATATATTTTCAATGGGATAGTCTATTATGAACATTTACATCAACGTCATGTTTGGTCCATTCCAAGCAACCTAAATAAGACATTTTTTGGTTTTTGCATGAAAATATTGTACGCAACTCGTGCAAAGTGTTTATTGTATTTTTTGCATAAATAACAATAAAATATTCAATATAACTAGCCTTATATATTTGAATTATATAAAATGAAACACAAATTCAAACATGATGAAATTATATTTATTTCACATAAACAATGTCCAAAAAGTCTTTATATGTATTATTAACAACCAAAACTACAAAAGATGTAACCATATTCTTTCAAATCGAAATAATCAGGAAATGCAGATACCTACTGTACAAAATTTATAAAAATAAGTAACTTTTAATACTTTTTTTTAGCAATTTATGTTTAATAAATAACATTCATTCTACAACTATAAATTATGTATCACAATAAGTACAGGTGAATTATAGTTGGGTCGTAGACTACGTTTCGCGTAAGAAGAACCTACTTGATGTTGCAGTCGTTTGCGCAAACTTGGTTGTGAGAACCAGCGCCATATTGCGAAATTGACGTTTTAGTAGCGCTTTCATATTTTGTAGGTTAACACAAAATTAGAATCTGTCGGCCTTGGCTGTGGATTTTTTTTCCTTTAACACCAACAAGTTTTTCAGGAGTTAAAATATTCGGCAGTAAATGCTATTATTAACCGAAAACCGGACCGAAACCGAAATGTTTTAGATGAACCGAACCGAAAAAAATTATGTTTTTTCTGTTCTTGTGCCTTTTTCATAAATGCTTTTATTACTGAAAGTGTAGCTAAAAAAAGATGAATAATGTGAAGGTCGAGGCTTTTTTTTTGTTTCACATAGAAGTCATGTAGTTATAACTGTTTTTTGTTAAAATGCTATCATATACACATTTACTAGCGTCCACATTTTCGAGTATACAAAAAAATTGTATTTTTTTAAGTGGAATACCTGTTAATTTTTACATTTATATAATCCTCTCGACAAGCTGACTTCAACGATCACATTTTTGGAAATCTCATCTGATTTATCACTAAAAAAAATTTGATTTCTAAGGTGGCCGTAGATCTTTATTATCGAGATTCCAGATACATCGTTGAGATCAGCTCGCTGAGGGGATTATATGAATGTAAAAAAACACAGGGTATTCTATTTAAAAAGATATAATTTTTTGTATACCCGAAAATGTTCACGATAATGTATGTGTATATGAAACCATTTTAACAAAAAACAGTTATAACCACACAACTTTTATGTTAAACTTCATTTTCAATGTGCAATAATAATAATAAGGGGTGGGTATTTACAATGAATAACCCTGTACATATTCTATAAAAAATGAATCGAACCGACAATCGGATTTTTTAAAATGTGATGAGAACCGGAACCGAACCGTTAATTTCATTTTGATCGGGTTCCTGCTTCAAATACAACCTCAAATGACAATAGTAGCTGTCGGCATAAAAAATATGAAACGGTCGTTACGAAGGGACATGGATAAACAAGACCGATTTTGATTTTTGCGCAAGACGGTTGTTGGCAAACTTCTCGTGGCTTCTTCTTATGTAAAACGGAATCTAATACTATTATTTAAAAGAATTCGTAAAAATAATTCTGGTAATAACTCGTACGCTATCAATTTTGTCATGTGTGTACTCCGGTAGAACCAGCAATGTAAAAAATAATATCTATATTTTATTCTATGAGGAAATAAATCTTTCACAAAATGTATAAATCACTTAAACACCAAAAAAACGAAAAAAAGAAAATTTTATCAGATTTCAGAATAAACAGTTGACAAAAGGTTATCAATTGTATTTTTTCAAATAAGATGTGCGTTCATTTATTTGGCAGAGATAATATAACACAGGTCTCAACCTCATTTGAAAACAATAATAGCTTGAATATAAATATTTTGAGATGTTTTCTTGTCAATATTATGCAATTAATGCACAATAAACATCTCAATTTGGAAGGCAAAAATAAGTAAAAACAAAAAAAGAGGAAGACCTAAAACAACTTGGGATTGATGTATTGGAAATATATTAGAGACATGGGAAGAATCAGAAAGAACAGCAAAAAATAAAAAGGAATGGGCTAAAATTATTTACAATGTATAAAGTATGTAAATGTACTACACCACTATGTGGTACATATTTATTTCACTCATTGTCGCTTATAGTCATCTTAATAGTATGTCACCAAAGTACGTTAACATTAATATGGATTGAAGTTACATACACTGTGTTATTTATAAGATGCGACATAGGGATTCCTGTGCAAAACTGTCAAACGCGAGCTAACTTTTTTACCAAATAGCGTTCATAAAAAATAATAACAGATATGGAAAGGTCGTTGAAAAATAAGTTCAAATGCACATTTTCTTAAATTCGTTCTGGTTTAATAAAAAAATGGATTATTATGTTAAAAAAAGTCGAACTCCATTTTCATACCACTTTCGGATGATCTTAATCGATTGGGTGATGGCTAACATGGTAGTGCACGGTATTATACAATATGTCTCAGTAAGTTGGAACCATATGGGAAACTTTTTTATTATGTTCTAAAATCTAAAATACAATCAACAGATATCAATTTTTTTTAGTCGTGTACGAGGTATGCCAAAAAATATGAATTTTACTCAAGAGTAAAGTACCATTATTTTTCAGAATATTGACAATTGTTATTATAAAAAGTTGATTATAATTGAAAGCTATTGTCAGATATCTAATATTATCCATCTGCCATGAAAAAATAATTTCTGTTATTTTTACTCACTTCCCTGTATTAGCAATGATAATTCTGTATATTAGCAATTTGCGTACATAACGATTTTTAATTTAGGATGCACTGACGGCAAACGTCAAATCGCTAGTTAGTTTTTATAAAATACAAGAAATGGCGGCTCTGTTAAGTAGTGTTTAAATTGTAAAATAGTTAGAAAACATTAAGAAACGAGAAGGTTATCATGACTTTTATAAACACAAAATAGAAACAATAGTAAACAAGCACAAAACCTATTTTTTCAAAATAAATGAATGTAATTGCATATTTGAACATAGTTTTTGGTACTGATAAACTTTTTTTAATAACATTTTTCGATATTGTCAAATTTAAAGGTACTTTACTCTTGAGTAAAATTCATATTTTTTGACGTACCTCGTACACGACTGAAAAAAATTGATATCTGTTGATTGTATTTTAGATTTTAGAACATGCAGAACTTTTTATGAAGAATACATTTTTTTCCTAAAATTAATAATAAAAAAGTTTCCCATATGGTTCCAACTTACTGAGACATATTGTATAAAAGTTGAACCTGAAGTTCGCGGTTCGCTTCGCCGCTGAGATGAAATTTTTTTTTTCACAATTTACATTTAATTTCAAATAAAGCAAAGTTATTTGTTTCAAAAATTGTAAAAAAAGAAAAAAATTCATCTCAGCGAACCGCCATACTTCCGGTTTAACTTTTAAATAATACCGTGCACTACCATGTTAGCCATCAACCAATCGATTAAGATCATACGAAAGTGGCATGAAAATGAAGTTCGACTTTTTTTAACATGAAAATACATTTTTTTATTAAACCAGAACGAATTTAAGAAAATTAAAAGTGCATTTGAATTTATTTTTCAACGACCTTTCCATATCTGTTATTATTTTTTCCTACGACCGTGCCTTTTAACCCACTTTCCCGGACGCATTTTAGTTTTGAAAGTGTCACTTATGCCATCCTCATCAACGTCATCTACTTACCAAATAACTCCACTGGACCGGCAATTTTAAGTAATTTACAGAATGCAACAAATTGTGTTTCTAATATTAATATTTATAATAATAATAATAGTTTTTGGTAAAAGTTTTGTATATGTATGTTGAAATGAAATAACTTTTGAAAAATGGGTTGGTTTACTTTTTTTGTATATACGGTCGTAGAAAAAATAATGTTCCTAACTCATGCGTAAAGTGTCTTTCCCGCCTTTGGCCTCTTGCCCGAACTCCGCTTCGCGTCGTTCGGGTCAACTGCAGTCGCGTGCGGGAAAGTATCACTTTCCGCACTTGTTAGGAAAATAACTATTTATGAACGCTTTTTGGTAAAAAAAGTTAGCTCGCGTTTGACAGTTTTGTACAGGAATCCCTATGTCGCATTTTATAAATAGCACAGTGTATATAAATGTCCTTGTAGCAGTGTTAAGTACTAGATACAATACCTTTGCATGACCATAGTTGATTCAAAAATTGTGGACCCAACTATAACAGTGCAAATGCATAAACTTATTAGTCCCTTCTATAAACATTAATATAGGCGAAAACAGAGTGGTTCAAGAAATAGGTAAATTGTTGTTACCGTTGTTGTCGAATTGATTAATTAGATCGGTTTTGATGTAATTTTATTGGATGAAACACAAACAGCTTCAAGAAATGTTAACTTTATAAGCAGAATTTGCGCATCTGATTAGTTATTGCATAAATCATTGACTCGACAGTTGGTAGCACCAATTAATAGATAATATCCGTATCTCATTATACAAAAGCACTTATTAAATTGCTGCGCTGTTCTTGACTGTAGTACAGTGGTGAGAGTTTTGAATTTGATATTATTGGCAGTCCAGTCCCATGGTGCGCATAAAGGCACCTACACACACGGCAATTTTAATACCAATCTACAGGGAACAATTTGCAGGTTTCAGCAGATTGCCTCGTGTATAAACCGATTGGCACAATGAAAAGGGGCAGTTTATGAATTGTTGATTGGCTCGGGCACCCAAAGAATTAAGTTTTCGATCCCTGCAGATTGGGAGGTGTGCAGAGTGATTAGATAAATTTCATTTCTCATTGATGTCTGTAAGGTGGTACGTTTGGAGCAACAGGTTTGTTCGAGTTTGAAGTGGGTTTTTTATTCACAAAACTTTTAAGAGCACTAACCCTTACTGATTTTGAAAATGGGATTTAATACAAAAATAACCCTAACCAGAGATTCTTCTTTTAGCAGTATAACATCAAAAATCTATTTCCAATAGTGGTTGAAGTTTAGTGCGGTGGTTTCATTGTGAATTGTACTTTAATACACTCTATATACGCCTATCAATATTCATTATACGCGGTTAATATTCATATTAAAACAATTTACATAACATATTCACATATCCATGCTTGCTTGTAGTGTAAAACTGTACATAAATTCAGGTTGTACAAGTTATGGCTAAAGGTGGATATTCATGAAACACCAACTAAAGTAACCTTATCTGACTAACCTAAAAATATTCAGCTGTTCATGTTCATGCAACAAAAATTGCAGCCGGACATGCGCATTTCTGAATCATTTGTCAAAGATTCCAATAGTATTCGAGCTGTCAGATATCTTAAGATAAATATTAAACGTAAGCCAACCTGTTTACGAAAAAGAAAGTTGTAAAATGTAAACAATAACTTAACACAAATGGTGGCTGCTTGGCAAGTTCAGAACCAGTAGGTGATCTGTAGTAAGGGCTTGACGAATGCGTTTTGTCGAATTCATGTAAAAAATTTAGTTGAAAGATCGCCATATTTTTAGTTTAAATCTCAATTTCTTAGTATCTCACATGGGCTTCTACCTTACATTAAATTGTTTTATGTTCTTAGTTTAAAATTAAATTAAAATTGAAATAAAACTGTGCAATGTAATGTAGGTGTTCATCCAAGCACTGGAGCAATTAAAATTTAAATCATAAAAAAGATTGCCTACTTTTAAATAAGAGCTACATTTTTTCCATGAATTGGTAACAACGCATGCGTCGATTCCTGACTAACCTTATCAAAAAGCCCATTGTGTTACAAGTTAAAAATTTGTAGAATTTAATTTATTTAAACGAAATTGTTCACGTTTAATGTCTACCTTCAGCTATTTGACAAAGCTTGGTTACTATTGTTTAGTTTAGTTGATGTTGCATGAACCCATCGCTAAGGGGATATTTAACGTTTTGGAGAGTATGCTTGAACATAAAATGACAACTGGTTAAATTATATTTTTTTGAAGTATAATTATAATATGCGGCTAATGCCAATATTTCTTCCGAAAGCACTGGTTTATTTGGACGTTTCTTCGATCGCTGAACACACCGTTTTGCGCCCGAGAGGGGTTTGTTACAAATATATAAACGGGGAGTTCCTTTTCGTGCCCGCTTTATGCTCGTGCTATTTATTTCGTGAATAGAAGGGAAGGGTTATTTAAACTGGTAATGGCAACCGTCAAAGTTTCCAATAAGTGAATGGCTACGTTGTTTTTGTGTCACGATACCAAAGGTACTAGGTTTGTTCGTAGAAGGAATTTCAAATCGATTGGAAATTTGTCAAACTCTAACATTCAGTCAGACCTAAATTCAACTCTTATTTTTTTGAAATGTGTACAACTGGCTGTTTATAATACCGAATGGTTTGGACAAATCTGCGGAATGGTGCGGTACTGCTTAGCTGAAACCCAGTCCCATTAAAATATTTTGGTTGGATAAAAACGCCAAAACGCGACGCACATTCCGCGTCCGAACGTTCAGATAAACCGTTTCTCTCAATTTAATTGGAAGAACAGATTGTACAAAACATTTTTTTTGTTGTTTTGTGTAAGCATTCGGTGTGAAAATCACAATGACGGTTAACAAAATATAAGCTTTTTCGACAGCAAACTGTTAAATAAGGAAACATTAAATTCACTGTTTATATACACCACTCATAGTACGGTAAACATATCTGAAGCTGAGAAAGGAATGCGACTGAAAACATTGGATATTAACACGTTTAACTATAAAAAAGATAAAGTACTGAGTATGTAGTGATAATTATTTGAAAATACACTTTTGATTATCAACAATAGTAATAATGATTATACACGTTAGTGCTTTAAAGTGCTTGTTTCATTGGATTTTGTCTATCAACATTTTTTTTTCGAATACTGATTGTTGAAAGGTAAATATTTTTCCAATAATGTCAATGGTTTTCTTCAAAGTGGCAACGCTATGCAAAATTTATATGTATGTATATTGGGATGGCATTTACAGATCTATTGTACCCAAAATTTATATTACTTTGTAGTCCAAGCGATCTCAATTGGTGAAGTTCGGTTCAGATAGGTTTACCAAACTATAAATATTAACACGTTTTAAAAATATATTTAAATTATTAATTCTGTATCATCTGAAATTTGTCTTCCATAACCTTTTAACAGTTTAAATAAGTGAATTAACAAAATTCAAACGTTTAATAAATACATACATCATTATATCAAAATATCTTAATCTTCTATTATAATTAATGTTTATTTTTGTTTGGTATACGTACATTAAATATAGATTAATTTAAGTTCTACAATTTTTGATTTCTATCACACATTGTTGTAACCTGACAAATAAAGCAATATATATTCTAAATAATTCTATAAAAAAATTTATGTTTTAATTTTTCAGACGGTGTCCAAAGAATTCGAACCGAAAGCTTGAGATATGATAGAGGGACGGAAAATAATGTTAAAAATATATTTATAATTATTGAATCAAAATCAATCTTCTATAAACACACTTGTTGACGTTATAAACAGATCTACACTACCCTTGTGAAATCAGGTACTGGCTAATAGTCAAGGGCTAGTTAGGACAGAAACATACATTTTTCGGAGATGGAAAACTATATGGACCCCCAATCATTTTCAATGAGAGTTTAGATAAAAATTTTAGTGAATTCAAAAGTAATCTGTTAGAAATGTTAGCACAACTGCAAAACAAGTAAATCGTTTTACGGTGTGAAATTTCGTACCAAATTTGACAAATATAAAATTATATTAGTATAAATAAAACACAATTTTTAAATTTAGAGACCAATAGTTCAAAGGAATAAGGTACACAATTTATACTACGATAATTAGTAGCCTCTGTATAATCTTTCGATATGAGCTCCTTGGACACCATGTAAAGATGCAATATTTTTTTACAAACTAGCAAGTCGTTACAAATCAAATAACTATTACAGAATTGGTAACCCATAGCCGAAAATATTTGTTGAAAAAAAGTTCGAACTCACACGTTTGTTGAATAGGAAATGAAATTAGAAAGAAGCCAATTTAGGTAACTACATATTTACTTTGGTAAAATTTAAAACCTTAAATACGTCACATCGAATACAATCTGTTATTGTAAATATTACCCTTGTGCACAAATATCAACAGTTATAGGAATAAAAAAGAAATCACTAACAATATATTGTGTAAACAGTCAAAGCTCTTGTAACGCCATCCAGTATATCAAGGGCGAAATGTTATGTTAGCCTCAAGTATGTGACTTTTTTTTTGGTAAATTCATCATATTCCTAATGAGTTACGTGATTTCAACGCCATTTCATCAGAGGTAAGTGTTAAACATCCTACTAAAGCAACTAGAGATCTGTCGAGCCAAGTGACAGGGTTTGGATAAATCAGTCCACCTTCGTAGAAACCCAAATGGCCTCCATGTGCTACTTCGATAAATGCTGTATTATTTCTGTCCACTAAAAAGAAATTTTTATTAATTTTAACAGACTACAGAAGTCGAATCGGAATCCGACGCGATTGGTATTCTTCTAGCACTGTAAGATTTTCGGATGGAACATGGAGAAATAAAAATAAGAGAGGTTTTAAAACATATGGAAGGAACTGGAACAGCGGATAGCGCGTAAAGGCAATTGACAAATCCCACCTACGAAACTTGTCATATTTACATTTGAGGTTAGGTTTTTATAAAATAGTCAATTTTTTTAAGGTAAGAATGATGATTACCCAAAGGTTTATAACACGACATAATATGTAGGTATTTTATATATTAATATTGTTATGGATGTAGTTATTTTATGTTCCTCTTCCTAAAAAAATTACATCAAAAAATGTTTGAATTATTTAATATTTTGAACATTGTATTTTTGTCCTTGCTGTATAATATTGGTGTGTGCTACAAGATGCCTCCAGGTAGATGATTTTTGTATGGAGAAATTTTGGATATTTTATTTTATAAAAGATTTTTTATTAACAATAATATTTTTTTATTTTCCTAGTACAATAATTGTATTTCTTAGTCTTTTAAAACTTGAAAGACTAAAAAACAAATATTATGAAAGTGAAAATTCATTTAATTTCAAATATTGTATAACATTAAGTGAATCCTAAAAGTTTAAAAATTAAAAAGACCCGCATCTTATGTGATGGTCCACGCCTGTAGAGCCAAAGTAGGGATAATTTTATGCCACAGACACGTTTAACAACTCTCATATTTTTATTTCTCTATGGGTTCGCCAAGCATCCATAAAATCTGCCGTCTTGACAATTGCAATGCACATGCATTTCAGGTTAACCTCAAAATGCATTTTTTTATTTTGTGTTAAAAAAGGATATTTTGATTGAAGATGAAATTCAGGAAGAACTAGATGATTCTTCATAGTACAGTAAGAATTTTATCGTGCGTGCCAAAGCTGGAGAATTTTACCGAGCGTTTGTTCTAGAGTTCATATAATAACCTTTTTGGTGTACGTCATCGATTGTTAATGTCCTTCTAACACATTATGTCAACCCGAATATTTGATTTAAAAAACTTGATTAGTTGATGCTTAGATTACGCGCAAGCGCCACCTATCGGTCGAGAGAAATTACATCGGCGGCAATGTGTCTTACGTCTTTTTCTAATGTCCCAGTGACAGGTCTGTACTTTGTTGTTCGCGGTCAATTATTATTTATGAAAAGTGAATATTAATCTTATTGTTATATTTATTTAAATAATACAAAAATATGCCTAGATACACGTAGAAACATCAGCATTTTGAAAGTTCTCAAGTGTTTTCAGTTAGAAAAAGAAGCTTGTAATTATTAAATTCATAGCCTTTTCAAATTTGGCTGAATACGATCCTGGTGATTTTATTTATCAAATTTATGGTCAAAATAACAAATAAAATAAACGACATACTGAAAACCCGGATATACGTCACAAACGATGACGCACACCAAGAAGGCTATTGAATGTACTATAAATTATATAACGAGTAATTTTCCTACTGTGTATGACAGATAACATATTGTAATCTGCATACATGTTTTAAATACCGAGCGCTTGATTCCTATCCAGTAAAATGTAATAATTAATCCTTACTTGCTAATTTTTTAACTGGTTCTAGCAATGGTGCTGGTATAATCGGATCATCGTTGGCATTTATAAAAATCATTGGTAATTTGATTTTTTCAAAGTAATGTTTACTGGAACACCATTTATAATATTCGGAAATTGTATTGAACTGATGTACCCTTCTTCCGTAAGCTTCGTCTAGTTCTGGTAATGTTGCAGCTGATATAATTTCGTGTTCGTTCAAATTGAAACGCTTCTTCAATTCCTCTGATAATATTGTTTTACGATGTCTAAGTATAGTGTTTTTTAAATTTTCTGTCATTACATACAGGTAGAATCTTCTGAAGTTCTGCCAGCTGAGCATATGTTTGGAGCCTCTGAAAATCAATGGGATGAAATCAAATATTGACATTTATTTTTAGCCTTATCTAAGTAACATAAGCAGATTTTATCGATAATTATTAGGCAAAGCATGCAAATATTCTCAACTAAATAATAACCCAAAAATAATTGTTTGAAGCTGGCAACTTTTTCCTATAAAACAAGGTCAGCTGTTGGCCCTTTCAGATTTATATCTAAAAAAAATACCTATTGAAAATGCGTATAGTAAGCAACAGACCATTGTTTTAATAGAACACGATCTTATTTTTGACAGCTAACCTCGAAACTGATTTTGACAATTATTGGAGTTATCACTTTATCTTCGGAATGGCGTCAGAATCGTCAGAATAACGATTATATTTTAATACATCGAAATAATTTTTTCAATAATTTAGAATAAGCAAAGTAAAAATTTTGTTCAAGTATTTTGCGAAGCAGGGATGTTGCGGGGAGAATTGAGCTGGGATAAAAATATGCGTAGCAAGGTATTAATAAAAAAAGTTACAGGTTACAGATCATTAAAAACTCAACTATTACTAGCTTTTTGACAAAACCTCAAAATGTATGAGAAAAATAGTTATACTTTCACAAGTTTCGTCAAAATAAGGTTATTTTTTTGCAAAGGGAAATAAACTATATACGAATAGTTTGTGTAAACATATGGGACTAAACATCAACTCCTCCAAAACCATCTTAATAGCTTTCACTAAGTGTGATCATGATCATACATAGTAAACTGCCGTGATACAAACACGAAAAGCAGATTACATACAAATAAAAAATGGCTCTAACGGTGTGCAGGAGCTTATCAGGCAAAAATAGGGGTTGTCACACAAAGATCCTTTCTTCAGGCATTATATGGTATATTTTTTGACATTTCATTTGATTAAACTTGACTAATTGATTGCTATTATTGTATTATCAATCTAATGTTGGGTAACTTTGAATGAAATATCAAAAAATGGACCATTTCGCAATCAAATTAAAATTACAGTAATTTTGAATAACCTAACCTAACCAAGAACTGTAAAACTACAGTAATCTTTTTTTTCGGTTGTTTTCGAAAATCACAGCAATGTCAAAGTTATAGTTACTGACGGGACTCTCAGGTGGCGCCATCCGTACAAATATTTTGCCGTAGGTGGAGCCACAGGTCAGTTTCCTATCTATAGGTGGGTTATCAGTCAGTATATAAAGTATTATTCTATGGGTTATATGTGGTAAAGATATCGCTGTGACTTCAATTGTTTCGCTACCTCCTATAACTCCAAAATGATTTATTTAACCGAAGAAAAACATTATAGGGTATTAGTTAGGAAGGCGAATAGGGGATTTTTAAGCAGTTGGAGATATGAGAGATACCTTAGACCCAATAGAACAACATTGGAAAGTATTAGCTCTATATGACGTGCACCTAGGATAGACGATCAGATTAGTAAAAAAATCGATAGTCTGAAATACTTGAGCGCGTCAGATTAAGATATTGGGGGTTGGTCTTAATGTTTCAAGACTAAATTTAACTAATCTGACGAAAGTCCTTGACACCGCCGAGTTATGGGGTCGCGAACTTGTAAAAAAAAAACGTTAATCCGGCATTCTCGAGCGCGATTTTATTTTTTTTTATTTTGAAGAATATAATCTAAAACTTTCTAAAAATACAAAATTTGCCGGTTTCCGCATGACCGGAAGTGTGGAGGAGCCATTTCGTCTTCCGAAAAACGCGTTGCGGCATATAAGTCGCGAACGATACATTTTACAAAAAAAAGTTCAAATAAAAAAGGTAATTTCATTTTACACAAAGTTAAAACTTTTGAACTTAAGGCATCATGAAAACTCAAACTCCCGTTTTTGGAGTATATCTCGAAAACGGAGGTAAATTGATATGGAACAATGAGGTATTCCAAACATATCAGCCACCTATGCAAAACTTCCTTCAATGTTTTGAGACAACTCTACCCTAATAGGGACTTATTATCGAGAAATATGAAGTTAAGTCTTTGCGAATCCCTCATCTTCTCTAGATTGTCTTATTGTGACTGCAAAAAATTCAAAACAACTGCATTCGATTTTCATATGGTATCCGCAAGTATGATCACATCAGTGCGTCCTTTAAGGACTCGGGATGGCTGAAATTAAATTATTTGAGAGAAATGCACTCGCTCACCCTCATTCATAAATTTTTAATAACTGGTAATCCGCCTTATCTACGGAAGAAACTAGTTCTGCTATCGCAAAAAAAATCCTCACGGAATAAACACACACTAATAATTCCAAGGCATACTAAGACAATCCTTACACGAAGCTTCTCCTATAATGCTGCGAAACTATATAATTCCATCCCCGTGGAGTTCAAGGAACTTACCCTGAAGAATTTCAAAAAACGTTTAAAGGATCTGCTTTTGGAAAGGCAACAGTGACAACGTACCACAACCCGATTTTGCTATTTGTTTCTTCTTTGGTTATGATATATATTAATGTGTTTGTTGAGTTATAATATTATGTGTATATTTTACCTCGCCTTTTCATTATCAGTATTTCGCTTATTTTATTTTATTATGTAAGTAAATAATGAATAAAGACATATTATTATTATTATTATTATTATATTATAACAACGATGATTAAATTATGTAACTTTTATTATATCTCAAATTTTTTTTTTCCTAAAGCTTCCCGACAATTTTCGTGGACTCGGAAAAAGTTACGCGTATCGGTATACAAAAGTATTATTAACATGTACAGTTTCATTTATTTATATTATTCAATAGCCTGTTGATGCTCAAATTATTTTTTGGACGTACCGTAAGCAAAACGAAGTGAAGAATTGAAGCAAAAAAGAGAATGTGCAATAAATATGTAATACAGACCTTTTTCGGTCAGATTAAGAGAACCCACCAACATTTTTGTCAGATTAAGAAAATATGCTTTCAGGCTACCGAGATAAACCTCCCCTATGAAAATCTGACGCGCTCAAGTATTTCAAAAGAACTTTTTTTTGCATTTTCAAAAATTTGCCGTAACTTATCGTCACGCCGAAATCGTCAGTTTTTTTGAAGGGAGCTTCCTTGGGGCCTACTTACACCCCTTCCGAAAATCTGACGCGCTCGAGTGAATTTTTTTTTCGGATTTTTGACTACTTTATATGCCTAACCCCACCACGCAAACTGGCAGATTAGTATACCGTTGTTATCAGAGGCACTTGGGGCATACGTGGTATGATATCTGACGCGCTCCAGAATGCCCAAGTTACTGTTTTTTTAACATTTTTGAAAAACCATACACGCCATACCCACCGCTAAAATGGTTTTTACCATACGAGTTTTTCTTTTCGAAATTACTTTATTCTTTCGATTTTGATAGGTCTCGACGGCGCTCGAGAATGTCGCCATTTAGCGACCTCGCCTCCCTAACTATATTACATATTTGGCACTGATTGCAGGTATAGATTCCTTTTATAGGAAAATCAGTACATCTATTTAATTCAATCTAAGCCCATTCACTTTACTGATGTCGTCACTCTTGTTTAAAAAATAATCGATTCCAATGTTGGTTTCAAACAAAGTCAGAACTATTCTCAAGATCTTTACGGAAAACAGATTAGACCAGATTGGGACTCTCAAAGGAGTTACCGTATAAGCATGAAGCATGAATAGATATGTGGAGATGGGATCTATTACAAAAATAACGGACTGCTGCTAGACCAAGATTCCCGATAAAAAAAACACCAACCATTTATTTTCTCAATGCAAAGTACTTCTCTAACGTAACGAGCATATTTATTTTTTGGATATTGTATACAAAAGTACTTTAATCGCTATTAAAAATGGAAGTATGGGGGCAGAAGGGTGAAAATTTAGGGTTATAGGCATTTTTCGATGTAAAATAAAAATATAATTTGGCAAAAAAATTCTGAATAAAGATACCCTAATCGCCTAGCGATAAGAAATATACTTTATGCCCTGTTTCCATACCTACCCGCCAGTGGGTGAATGTTGCGAAATCAAAAATATCTGAAAAAACCTTTATCAAAAATCAACGGATCTATTAGTTTTTTCAACGTTAACGTAGCTCCTGCTAACGGCTGTGTCCTTTTTTCCCGGTCACTCTGAATATATATATATATCTGTTGCTAAATTTAAATATCCGGATTATATAAATATTATGTATTTTTATCTCAGATAACTTATCGTTATGTTGTTACACATTCACTAAGCGGATACCGATATAATTATAATAAAAACATTGCATTTATCATCACTGCTTTTCATACTATTTTGGGTTGGCACATGTGAAAAAAGTCTAACCTACAGGTTTACCTAATATTTTCTATTTGTTTTACTGTACTCTGCACTTCCATTGATTGATAATAAATGTAGGGCTGCCAATGTTATTTGGCGACATAGACATATAATTTTACATTACTCTCGGTATTCCTCGTTGAAACGGGAAGGAGGCGGTCATATTGAACACTTGTTGATTTAACTTAAATGACGTGTTTTTTTGCAAACGCGGTCGTTTTTACTTAAGTTCGACATCAAAACGTGTAAGCAAATAAGCATAACATTGACCAGTTGCCGTTTCTTTTTCTAAATAATCCATAAAGATCACACCTTTGGAATCCCAAAACACTGTGGTCATGACCTTGATGACCAAAAAAACCGGTTTCGTTTTCCTGGGAAGAGCACATTTCCGGATGAAATCCATTGTTTCGACTGTATTTTTGTTTCTGGAGTATAATGATGTACCCAAGTTTCTTCTACTGTAACATATCGACGGAAAAATTCACTTGGATTACGTTTAAAGGTGTCCAAATATTCGTCTGAATTTTTAAGGCGAGCAAACTTTTGATCAGCATCACCCACCTTGCAGATGCTTATTTCATATGTTTTATTTTATTCGACGATCGCTAAGTACAAGGGCAGGGATTTTATTGACCATTTCTGGAGTAGTTACAGTAAATGACGGTCCTGGATGTTTAGCATCATCCGTGTTCATATCATTCCATGGGACGCAGCACATTCAGGATAATATTTACGTAACTTTTTCTCGGGATTTTTAATTTTTTTTCCACGTGAAAAATAATGTTTAATTAAAATTGAAATTCTTTTTTCTCCATATTTATACGACAACAGTTTTCTTTAACTGAGTATTAAAAACAATTTTGACAGATGACATCAGAAACAAGGCGGAAACTAACAATATAATCACCGTAACGAAAGTTTTGCCAGTCTCTGAATTACTTATAGCAGACTTGGGTCGAATACTGAAATTTGGTATTCGAATCCGAATCCTGAATACTGTATTCTAAATTGTATTCGAATACTCAAGATTCGAATACAAAGAAAAAAAAGTATTCGAATAACGCTGTATTTGAATACCTGGATTCATTTAAATAGGAATACTTTTCGAATATTCCAAGTAAAAAGAAAGATATGCGCACTTTAAACTCAATTTTTATTTACGTGCTTGAAATAATAAAAATATATAGCAAAATTAAAACTGCCTTACTACAAAATAAATAAAACCAAAGTCTATATATTTGATAAAACTTAAAATAAAATCCTTTGGTTTATAGGTTATAGGTAACAAAAACATAAATAAAAACTTGAATGATGAATAAAATTCTTTTCATTTAAATAAAAAAATAGGAACCAATCAATATCATATGACGACGCACAGAGAATTAAATATAAAGAGAAAAATTACGTGTTTCCTATCCCGTTCGCCTTCAACAAAACCAACATTTCAAAAAGTTCGTCATCCAAATTTTGACGCTTTGGCGTATTTATCATACTCGCAAAAGAAAACAATCGTTCTACTAAAGCAGAAGGGTAATCATTCAGCATCTCCAAAGCTAATATTTTATCTTCAAGATATTGCAAAAGGTTAAGTTGAATTTTTGTATTCAAATACTGGGATTCAAAAATGGTATTCAGAATTCATACCGAGTACCGACAAAAAAAGTATTCAGTCGAATACCATATACCAAATACAAAAATGTATTCGAATAGTATTCGAATACCAGCCAAATGTATTCTGAATAGGATTCAGAATACTGAGTATTCGAATACTACCCAAGTCTGCTTATAGACACTTGAAAAAGCGAGATAAAGCGTATTACATACGTCCAATAAAATAAATATTCTTTTATTTACACAATAATATAGATATCACCTTATTATTTTCTGAAACTTAATTGATAGGCTTATCATGACAAGCTAGTATCAGTTTTAAACGTTAACGTCAGTGATATAATATATGCATAAATTTTTGGTATAGTGAGCTTCACGCTTAATAGTATTAGCTAATCGATTATAATAAATCCAATTAGACCCTTAAGTTGTAAAAACAGAGAATACCTATCATAAATGTGAAAGGACAGGATTTTGTTATACTAATTTCTAGGTATAATATTATTAATATTTATACATATATGAAGGAGAATGAATGTAAAATACTGCAAATATAAGGAAATTATTCTACCTTCTCATCACAATAATGAGAAAGCAGGTATCTGACCACTGAACTAAATATATGTTAGAATTATACATCTAACTAAATTGCTTGTACATCTCCGTATCTCCTATATTATGCAAAATATAATTCAAATTTCTGAAGTTCGACCCTGTTGCACATTTGCATCTTTTGCTTGATGATTTTCTACACAATGGGATTAAACTAGCTAGTTTATCGCAGTTGATAAACCGATACCGTTTAGCGTGAAACTTATTATACTTCTTAATATTGAGGATTTGTCTAAATATTCAGCTGTCGTTTAACCTCAATAACTTACCCTTCAGAATCTGTACAATGACTTGATGTTTTGAAAAAGCTAAATAAAATAATAAGTTATTTTAGGTACTTTTTTTTAAATCATATAGAAATATTTATTGTTTATTCAAAAGTATTCAGTATAATTGACCAAAGTTCTGGTCTTGAACGAATGCGCAGTTATGATAAAGGATAGAACTTTCGAAATTTGATGACATTAGTACCATATACAGTGGACCCCCGGTAACGTTTTGCAGGGCAGTATTGAACTATCTTCATTTTTGTTTCTGGACAGTCCGTAAACCAATCTGGAATTGCGCAGAACTAGTTGCGTACTTTATTCAGTCCTAAGAACTATTTTCGGACCGTCTAAAATTTAACTAAGTTTGAAAAAATCCCGAACATCCCGCATGGTCTATAGAACTGAACTAACCTAACTAAATTGACAATTGAGGATAACTCATCATCATCACTGTATTGAGGGACAGTCTCTTCCACAAAGTTTTCGTTTTTAATATTATCTTGTAAGACTTTTGGAATTATAACTATTGATCACATCAAGAAGAACATCGTCTTCACTTGATGATGATGATGAACTATGTTCAAATATTTCCATAAAATCATTATAGCATCCATTTGGTAAATATTCAATTTGAAAAGTAAAAACCAAAATAAACAACACACAATAAACAAACCTCTACTCCTGACTTCTGCGAATTTACAAAATAGCTCCTACCCTCCTCCTTTGCAAATGATTTGACCATGCGTAAAAATAATCGGAAAATCGTCCCAGCTCGAGACTGGGGACTGGCTTGGACGGTTTTCGAACCGTCCTTGAACTGCTCTTGAATGAACCCGAACGCCAAAGTGCGGGTGTCAGAACCATCCTGTTAAAACCCGAACAAGCCAATTTCAACTGCGCAAACTCCGGACAGACTTAGAACAGTAATTGCATGAACCCGAATAAAGCTTATATATGTAGGAGCGGGTAAACATACAACACGGCTCTTTCAACTGCGCATGACTCAAGACAAGCCAAATTTAGTAGTAACATAACAATATTGAAATAAATATGTAAATATCATAAATATAAAACTAAAAAAAAACAAGAAAACCCAGGCCCAAACCCAGTTGATCAAAGTGTAACTATGTATAGAAATATCAGAAAACTAGAAATAAAAAACTAAAAAAAAAAACCATCACCTAACCGGGTTTCGAACCTACGACCTCTGAGTTGTAAGCTCAATACCCTACCAACTGCGCTAATCAGCTCACATTCAGTCACAACGAATAGAAGGTTAAAGGCTGCTTGGACGAATGCGCACCTCAACTACTAAATTTGACGTGGTGGGTGGAATATGTAGTTTTAACCACGTTTTCACTTCTTGAACCTTGAGTCATGCGCAGTTGAAAGAGCCGTGTTGTATGTTTACCTGCTCCTGTCAACCTGCTCAATTATGCATTATCTATAGGTTCGTCCCACCACCAGTTATATACAGTAACATCACTATCTGTATCTGTATCTGTAGAGTGGGGAGGGTGAGTGTGTAG
>CAJUYI010000285.1:0-17483 GCA_910591695.1 Galerucella pusilla | reverse complement strand
GTAAGAGACCCTAAAATTAGAAATCGTCAAAAATTTATTGAAAACATTATAGAAAAATACAAAAACTCTGAAATAGATAGAACTCATTTTTTAACATGTATTTCATTTAAATGTGTAAAATTTTGAAATTCTCATTTGTGTAAAAATTATTTATATGTTCATGCCATTGAGTTGAAATTAAAACCTTTAAACTATTTTAATGTTTTGATTTTATTTCTTCTTTGAACCGAAAGCATATACCTGATTGCGGGGACGAAATTACTTGTAGGGAATTTATACCTGTCTGCCATGGGGACCAAATAACCTTTTGAAATTTCGTGACGTCATCTTTGGGGACCAAATTACCAACTCCGATTCGAACACACGAGTACTGTGCTATTGTTATCGGAATAACGACTAACCGCTGTGGGTTTGGTCTTAAATCAATCATGTTGGCATAAGTCAAAGCAAAATATCTTTGAACGAAGTATACAAATATCTATTTTAATTTTTGAATTACAAAAAACACAAGAAAATATGCTGTCAAAAATATATAAAACGTCATAACACAAATGTATTTGATAGGGGTTCTTAAGAGCATATATATAATCTGCAGAAACTTCTACATTCATTCGTCTCTAGTCTCGACAGGGTCTGAATCAAAAAGAAGTAACAGTTGCAGCATTCCTAGACATCCAATAAAACAAAACGAGGTATAAAAACCCCACATGTAGGTAGACAGTTTGTTATGTATACAATGCTAGAACATAATATTATGAGAATAATGGTACATAGTACATATGGCAAAACTTAATCATTTAGGATTACTAAAGGATGTAAAGCGTAGAAAGGATGGGATACGTTCACCACATTTGCGAAATCTTATGGTGAATAGCTTGATCTGCAAACTACAAGATCAATGTCTATGGAGTCTGGTGCCTTAAAGAGGACCTTTCAGATAATACAAAGAAAGCCAAACTAGATTGCCGCTTTAGCCTGTATTGATAAATCAGCAGGATATTAAAATATTTACTATCAGTCAGGCTTTGCCAAAGCTATCAGCAATTCAAGCACTAAGTCTGGAATGGTGAAAAACTGAGTGCCGGGACATAAGGGGATTGTAGATAATTAATTGGCGGGCCAGTTAGATAATGAGGGTTATGAAGAAGACTTCATTGATCCGGATCCGTTCTGTGGAATCAATGCGAGTGCATAAGAGAAACATTCCGTAACTGGCTAGACAAAGAACACGAATTCAAATTGAGAGAAGGGTTTACCGAGTAGTTTACTGAACAAGGTAGGTGAGGAAAAGTACACAAAATGGGAAGTCAGTATGCAAAAAATGTGAACTAAGGGATCCACATACTTTGCTTATATGTGAACTTAAAAGGACTCAAACAGAAGCACTTTGGAGAGGAAATATTACAACTACTAAAAGCCACAAAGTTGCCTATATAGAGGACACGAAGCTTTTGAAATGGAAGTAGATAACATGGGAAATTGTACAAATAATGTAGTCCAAGTTTCAAGTTGAGTACAACCCAAACGAATTAATTAATAATTCGAATACAAACACTTCACATAAAGAGTTATAAACTGTAATTTCAAAGGATTAAAGGATGTTTTTAACAATAAAGGTATGACCTGTGTTATTTTACCGCTCAGTTTACAACGGCAGATTTAAATTATTGAATAAATCAAAATATAAATGGGCGTAGGTAAATTGCGCACAGTGTATAAGAAGTTTCCCAAATTTGGGAAGGGTTCGTCAGGTAGTTGCAGCCAGGGGATTAAGTCTCTGTATAGGTAAATTGCGCACAGCGGTCAAATTGTATCCTTAGTCCATAAAAATATCAGAAAATAAGAAATAGAAAACTAAAAAAAAAACAAGAAAACCCAGGCCCAAACCCGGTTGATCGAAGTGTAAATGCAAAAACTAAACTGATCTATGTACCTACGCCTCAAATTGTTATCGTAAAGTCATTGGGGTTAATCCTTTGAATCTCTGGTAACTTTTAAAATTCGTGGAATCGGTAGAAAGTTGTATGCCATTTGTCTAGACCCTCTTTAGGGTCACTTGTGCGGAATTTACCTATGAAAAAGAAACATTTTGGGTATACCTGGCTACAAACTGACCGCTGTGCGCAATTTACCAACCCCGATATAAATATCAAAATATAAATTTTATTGTTTTCATACAAATATTTGCAAATTGTAAACGAATGTATTGTGCATGATATTATCGATATTACAGAATAAATAGATCCAATAATTAAAACATTGACACAGCGTATCTAAATAGAAATGACGTAATTCTTAAATGAATCATTCAGCCATTTGAATTTATCTTTCGTGTAAAAATAAAGCGTTTAAAATTGAGATGCAATTACTAAATCAATATATTTTTATTTATATTTATATCTTCAAAAAAATATATACCTACGTGGAAATATGAAGAAAGTGATACATTTACAGACTCGTGGAATAGAAATAGTAATTGAAATATTTTTATTTTCAGCATTCATCGACTACTTAAAATACAGCGTGTTTCCTGAGTAATCTAAAATATTACAAGTAGATTCATCATTTAAACATTCGTTATAAACATGTGTGATAAGTAGTGAAGTTAATGAGATACAAGGTGCTCAATGTTTTCATAATTTTAATAGAAACTATAACATTGTGATAAACATAAATAAACATAATATCAGATGTTCAAATTGTACAACTCCCAAGGTCCTGAAGTACAATGGAAAAATCAATTGAAATTCGCCTGTCCAATTCAAACTTTCTAATATAATTTCTGAAGAAATAGATTCAGAAATAGACTTGATGAATCAAGATGGCAATCTCGGCATAAATCTCCAATTAGCCTCTGACTACTTAAAAACTATTCCGCCAAGCGTCGAATATGAAAGTCGTTATTTGTCAGCTTGGTTAGGTAGTTAGTTAGAAAATTAGATCTAAATTGACAAATTGATGTTTTTGCGACATTACTTTCGAAAATAAACGGAGTGGGTTTATTATATTATACGTTGTATTAATTCCAATGTTTTTTGTTGCTAGTTTTAGGCGAAGCAATAGAACATGCAAGTATAGTAATTTTTGACAAAAATCCTAGTAGAAAACGGATGGTGCCATCATCATATAAAAGACAGTACGTAGTTTAATTTTGATATGTTTTGGACACGCAAATGTAATTTGTCAAACATTTAAAACGAAAAAAAAAACGTTTTTCTGTTTTTTTAATATAACATAAAAAGTACTGAAGCAATCTCAATGGTGTGTATAAATCAATTGTAGCCTTGATTATAGTCTCTATATTCAAGGATTGTAGGTAATTAAAATACGAACAAAATGAGAGGCCGAGCGAATTAATCGGAAAATTGGGAACCAAGGAAATTTGAAAAAACCATTTTTTTGAAAATTCATATTTTTGCCACTTTTCAATTATTGTAAGAGCTGAAACTTGGTATTACAAAGGAAGTCCTTGATATTATGCACTTTACATGTGCGAAGAGCAGGCGACGGCTACTTTAATCACAATCGCAATTGTACTTTTTTTATGCGATAATTTGCAACGTGTCTGGAGGCGTTGTTGATGGTCCGATTTTAAATTTTAAAACGGTTTTGAAAAGTATAGATGTAGAGCAACAAAATATATATTTTTGTTGTGTAATAAAATGGTGCAAATTCGGCCGAAATCACCACCGAAAATTACCGGATTGACCGGTTACGCCAACTGCCTCTACTACCCCACTACCTATCTACTCCGTTACTTTCCGGAGCTCGGTAATTTTCGGTTATTCTCTGGCGTTTTTGGCCGACTTCACATTATTTTATTACAAATCGAAAATATACGTTTCTACATCTATACTTTTCAATATAGTCATTTGGTTTGAAAAATATTGGATACCTGGAAAATATTCCGGGAGTTTTGAAACTTGGTAATTTTATAGATTTTTATGTCTTCATTCCGAATTTTGACTTTACCACCTTGTATTTTTGCTACTCGCGCCGCCATATCGGAAAAATGACCTCTAAAGTAGTTTTTTGACAAGATATAAGACCTCCTTTCCGACTTATTTTACAATTTATGTATTTACTTTTTGTTCATAAAGTTAATAGTTTAGACGTACGAGCGCTGCAAAGTGTACTTCAGCACGCGTTTTGGCCAAAAAGCTCATTTTGTACCATCTTGGGGTAGAGTCCTCAATAGCGTATTTTCTTTCGCTTCGCTGTTCTTGATGGACCAGGTGTACGAATTCATTGTCTGTAATAACAATCGAAACGTCACCCACATCAACATCATCCGCGATGGGGGTATCAGTTTCATCGCAATCCTTTTCGTTCTCAATTTGATCATATGTTTGCTCAATAATAGTCTACATTTCTCCTTCATAATCGCTATCTAGTAATGGAACTTGCAATTTACCACATTTACCCCAATTCGTGCATATAACAGAGCACTTTAACACAGCATTTCTGCATCCACAAGCTTTCTGACATCCTTTTTTGAATTTGCAAGAAATCAGTTTTACGAACTGGTGGCTTGAGTGTGGGGACAAGAATTGGCCCATTCTTGTTTTTTTTTCAAATCCCTACTGCTCTGCATTCCCATATTCCTTTGAAGGACATTATTTTAGATTTAAATTAATTATTAATAATTCACAACAATCAGTTAAAATTATATGCAACAAGATGGATAAATAATGATACATACATAAATCGTAGGTATTCATTATTTGTGTTAATATTTGAGAATTGTCACCTTTATCTTCAAGAATGTGGACTGTATTTTATTTAAATGATAAAACTAGTATTGAATATAATTTATTAAAATATTAACTTTTTAAAAATTGACTTACAGTGACAGAATCAAATTGTAACCGTGAACAACTAATAACAGAGATAACAACTGTTTTATTTTCTACACACTCTTTAACATCTTAACTTATTTAGGCCAGCTATACTGCCATATCTCGCTTACGTTCTCTTATCATGCTATCTGTTGTTGAGGCAACCAAATTAGCCCGTTTTTAAATTAAAATTTGTTGTGAAATTAAATCACAATTTTTTTCTCTTTTATTTCGACGTTTCTGTAGCATTCCAGCTACCGCCAAGATTAATTAAGTTTTTTTTTAATTCTGATATCAACAAATAACAAAAAGAATGTAGGTAATTGTTTTTAGTCTCATTTTGTATATATAGTTAAGGGTATTATTTCAACTATACCTATTTTTATCGTAAAATAAGTCTGAAATGAGGGATTGTCAAAAAACTGCCATTTTCCCAGTATGGCGGCGCGAGCGGCAAAAATGTGGTGGTAATGCTAAAATTCGGAAAGAGTACATCAAAATCTATAAAATTACACATTTTTAAAGTTTTCCAGGTAAAACTACCAAATCACTGTACTATTAACTACATATTTTGATTTCAAACATTAGATGTAATAAATCCAAGTATATACGTTTCAACAGTTCAATTTGTCCAAAATTTAAATTTGTCTGAAAAATTTAGTGATTTTTTTTTACAAAATAAATTTACCAAATGTTTTAGTATCTACATTTTACCGACTAGGGATCTGTTACTATTTACTGTACAATGAGGGATTTATAAACTTTCATTACTAAATACTCGAGGCCACATGCCTAGTCAACGAAATATTGTGCAACGTTTTTAAATAGTATTGTTTTTGCGGATATAAGAGTCAATTCTAATAGCGTTTTCCATTGGCATGCACTTAGTTGGCACCAAGTTCGAGCGTACTCTACACCAGTGTACCGATATTTTGCACTGAGTGCAGGGTCAATGGAACACAGAAAAGTTGTCAGTTGTCATTCGTCAAATCAAGTTGGTTGTTTTGTGGTGGTTTTTGTTGTTTTGATTAAAAGCAGGTGCAGTTTTATGTATCCTTATCTAGTTGTTTTATTATTTAACATTGAAAATAATGAGAAAATTTTTATTAAAAGTACATTGAGAGATTATTCATTTCCTAAAACAACTTAATACTTCCAATCACTGGTTCAGTATTTGTAAGATATTCTACTTTTACAATAATATCCAGTGAAAAATAAATAAACTACTGTTTTTCTTTCGAATTCGCAGCCTTCATCATTCGCCGCCATTTTGCACTCTTGCACTATACTCGAAACTACCTCCTGAGCAGGTGCCGAAAAAACTGCACTCAGTGCACATTCGCTTGCACTAGTTTTCCAATGGAATATGAAATACTGGTGCAGTGCAGCCAATGGAACACAAATTTTGCACTCAGTTCAGATTCAGTGCACCCTAGTTTTGTCAATGGAAAACGCTATAAAAGTGGTTAAAAATTAATGCTTGCCGTTATATTTGCCTTCTATGCCGATAATTTTTGGTTGCAATTCCGAGCGTCGGTACTCGATTCGGTACATGTGCCCAATGAGCGATGAGGGAAACTGTCAAATTTGTAAACAAACAAAAGTGCACGTTGAAGATTAGAGCAAATTATCCCTTGTGATATTACCCAATAAAAGATAAAGACGAAGAAGAAGATTAGAGGTTATATTTTGGTTTCGTTGGAAGGTAGGGTCATAGCATTGAAGAATTGATCTGGCGTTAACATATATATATTTTTTTCAAGTCTCAAGGATAGGATAAGTACAGATATTAATGATTTTGAAGGAGTTTCTTGTTCTATCAAAACTTAGCGTTATAATATCGCTCAGAGGGATCATTTGATTCAGTACATGGAGAGCCATTCAAATTTTGCTGCAGGAAAATTTTGTGGAAAGGATGGAAAGGACTTATAAAACACTAGATTAGACCCTATACATAATATAGTTATTATTATTATTTAGACGTCAGCGAGGCTCCTAAATCGCCTAAAAAAAATTATAAACATTAAACAGCGCTCCTCTCCGAAATTGACGTCATCGCCTATGAAATCTCTCGGTCAGAGAGTGGATACCGCGCCGATCGGTTTTCGGTTAGATGACTACTTAGCTACTAGCTAGTCAGTATGTATTTTGCTTGCTTATATGCTTAATATTTATTATACGATTTAGCAAACTCCAAACTTTTATGTTTGTGAAATAAGAACGTTTATAAATAATTTAAACTATTCGACACAATGGACCAGAACCAGAGTAAAAAAAGCTTTAATTATTGTGCGGTTCCAGAATGTAAAAGTACTACGATGAAAACATCTAACAAAACATTAATTAGGATGCAAAAGAACGGAAGCAGTGGCAGAAAAGCATAAAAAGACTCGAAGCATTCACTGATAAGTCAACATACTTTGTTGGTGTATTTTTAAGATTTCACTTATAAAATACGTTGTGAATCCATATTGAGAAGGTTATTGAAAACCACTATTAAATATTACTTTTTTCCAAAAAACAGGTCATCTTTTTCAGTAGATCATCAACAAAACTGGCATATGGTTATAAAAGAAATTATTTTATTTGATTCAAAGTCCAGATCAGCTTTAACAAATATCGCTTTTTTTACCAGTGAGGTGCATGTGCATCTGAATCTGACGTTAACATTTGGAACTAATATTACCTGCTTCATCAAAATAAGTTTTCCTTGTTCTTTTCAACATTGGTAATTTAATTTCCACTACACATTCATCATAAATAGTATCTGGAGAAGCTCCTATAATTGGACAGTCTGCAGATAAAAAAATTACATTTATTTTTTATTTTTTTGAAATTCCTTTTTCAAGAATTTTAAGTACGTTCTCAGTATTGTAATATCTAAGCCTACTATTCGTAACTCATCTTTTTTGCTTCTTCAAGGTGTTCTGAAAGACTATCATTGATCACCGCTTGATTTTTTTTCTTTCCAAAGACCATTGTAGTTATAAATTTTTTAAAGGTCTTAGCTGATGATAAAGACAACACTGTCTCCGTAGTGGACGGTTCCTCGCTCCTACGATTGAGCCACATGAGAAAAGCAATAACATGCTTACAGCCTCTCTCCGAAGCAGGACAATAACACTTAGCTTCGTCTTTTTTTCTCAAATCTGAAGTACAAACAGCTTTGTAGCATTTGGAGTTTAGTTTATGCTCGGGTGTCATTCTTGCTAATGGAATACATTTATTTATTTCTCTCTTCAAAGTTTTGAGTAACCTATAGCGTTATCGTCGTAACTTTATCCACCAGACCAGGAATAAAATAAAACATCTGGAATCACCCTGTATTCCTGTATATCATTTGAGAGAGCATGTATTTATGAAAATATTGACATTCTCAATCTTTCTGACCCGAAAATAGCCAAAAACGATGTGTCCCATAGTATAAAATTATAATTTAATAAACTCGTGTTTTTGATTAAAAAACTCCATAATCATTAGCAAGTCCACTTCTGGAACATTTGATGAGTCTGCTTTTTTAAAATTAGATCCACACGTTTTATTTTATTAACACAAAAATTTTGTAAGAAGTACCTAATACAAAATAAATAGATTCTATGCGAGGCACGTTACAGTCAGAAGCGTAATGTTTGTGCACATTAACTTTCTATGCAGTGACGTCACAGTCATAGTCTTCGACCCGCTACGGTATGCTTGTTTAATTGGTTGTATTAAGAGAACGACATATTCTATTGACATGAAATTTTCAGAATCATATTTTTATCCTTAGTACTTTGTTTTACGACAGTTTTTCATCTGCATGAACCCCAAAACATTTATTGACCATGCTTTATGCATCTCTAATTCACGCAAACAAATCATGATCTCGTCATGGCATTTTTATCGTAGGAAGTAGACAATATTTTTTCAATTCATCAATGTACCACGATCATCGCTTTGTTGTATTCTAAATATAAACCGGCCGGCAGATTCATTACATTGGGAGAGGTACATTTTGAAAAGCAATATTTTATCTAGTATTTTACAGTGTGGCAAGATATTGCAGAAAATAAACTGTCAATCACGAAAAACGTTCGCCGATACGTTAGTCGTTTGAGATTCGCAAAACGTCACTTTAAACACTATTGTTTAAAGTTCCTCGTTTATCTTTTGTTTCTTAAACGTCACATCAAGTGTAATTTATATTCCGTGATAATTTTGTATTTCTGTGTCAGTCATTGTCTGTCATTTTGTGAATATAATTATGTTTTTTCCTGCGAGCGTAGAAAAAATATAGTAAGCACCTAGTGTCAAAAACATCTTTTTCCTACGATCACATAAGAAAGTGACATATATCGCACTGTCTAGTTCTATGGAAAGTGGCCTTTATTTATACGCGTACGGATAAAAAAGCTGTCAAATGAATTTTTATTAAGATTGACCATTGGCAAGCTGTCAAATATATAATTTTTAATTAGATCTACCTATGTAATATCTAAATTTGAAGTTAAATTTTTGTCATTTTCTTGATTAAAAAAAATTTAGGGTGCGGTCGAGGATCGAACCCGCGAACTCTTCGTCAAAAAGTCCGATGTTGTACCAACTAATCCAAATCACCTGTTATAATAGTTGGAAAATGTAATCATCTTGGAGGGTATTCATGATAAGTATGTATGAATGAATAATAATTTCACTTTCAATTTCTATAATTATCAAACTAATTAATAATTGTAATAACCTACCTATATTATATAGTTAAACTACTTTTGTCAGTACTGATAGTTATTGTTAATTTTGAAATCAATTATGTTGACTTTAATTGTAACATTTTGTGTATTGATATGTCAGATGTTGATTACACATTATAAGGTGAAATTATCACGTGATCGTAGGAAAAATACTGTACATTACTCGTGCGAAAGTGATTTTTCACACTCGTGTGATTGTCGCACTCGGCTCATGCCTCGTGAGAAAAATGTCACTTTCCGCACACGTTATGTAATATACTATAGTCACTCGTTTCATAAGGAAAACTCGTGACTAAAGAAACCTTTTTGACACTTAATACTTAATACACTATTATATTTTCTCCCTCGGGTTTTAGTTTCAGCAAATAAATAGTATGTTGACATTATTTTGACATCTATCACTGTCGTTGATTTGTTAAAGTTGAAGCAACGAGTATAGTAAGAGTCTGGATTTTGTTGGTTGAAGGATTAATTTCCATTTTTATTTGTGCACTGTGTTATTGTGTCTGGATGCAATAAATTATTATGAAACCAGTTCTTAGATAGAGGTGTGAACCATATTGTACTAATACATGAAGAGCATCAAATAAAAAATTCATTACTTCACCGAAAACAGATGAAAGTAGGAAAACTAGGTTTGAAACTGCTATAGAAAAGCATTTTTTCTCCGATTGACAGCAAATATTTATTTTGCAGAGTCATATCAATCAACAAAGTATTACTACTTAAATGTTACAAATCTTAAACTTGAATTTTCAAGAATATTCATAATAATTTATTCAGTTCTACCTTCTTACCGCATTACATCATTCAGTATATTTATAGAGGTCAGGCAAATATTCATCATCCATTGTAGAATTCTATCTATGTAAGAGCAGCAGTGGACACTAAACAGTGTGTAAAAGCCAAACGAAATAAATTCATTTTGTGCCAAAAGAGTCAAAAAGTGTTTATTTTCATCCATCTTACCTTGGAAAACGATGAGCATAACGTGTTTTGACTTTTTGTTCCTAATATAATTCTTCGATCCCAATTAGTTTTTTCCTTGCGTTTTTTAGTGGTCGGTCAACTAATGTTTTTGTGCATCTTTAGGCGTTTCGGAAACTTACTAGGGTTGACACGATCCCTAACCTGCACGTTCGTTTACCTAACCCGAGTTGCCTACCTGTGTTCGGAAACTTCCGAGTTGCTGACTGGATCACTGACCCAGGTTCATTTTTCGTAACCCACCTCGAGAGGTAGGTCGGTAGAGACCATGGAGCCACTATTAAGGGGCATCTACCAAATTCGACCTTGCACAATTATGCTTTGTATATTTTTTTGTTTCCCTACGTCCTCATTAAGTTCACATAACGAAAATTTTATTAGAAATATGAAAGCTCCGCAACATGTAGGTAGCCAAGCGGTTCAAGCGGATTTTGGTTCACGTACATCGTCAGTACTGAACTGGGACACTGGGAGACCGCCGAGACCGGCGAGCGTTGTATCAACAATGGAACGGCACGCGACTACCGAAGCAGAGAGACAATGTCAGTCATAGAAGGATAGAAAAGCGAGAGATGGATTTTTATCCGATATTTTAGTGGTTGCAACCGAATTTCAATAAGGAATTGTACGGTCATAAGTAATTTGAGGATTCTGAGATTTTTATATAGTATTCATAAAGCTTCAAATTAGACCCCTTATAAATTAGTTTTTCCATTCAATCCATATTTAATTCTTTACAAGGGCTTAAACTTTGCTTTATGTGTATTTTTCATATTTTTTCCAACAAAATTTGGTTAGCATTTCAAAGTTTTTATTCAATGAGAACTCTAAGTTCAACATTAATCTACATGATATAATTTTCAATACATCCATTACTTCAAAATTCTTTGCCAAAAATACTTCGATATTTTGTCAAATCGCTGCCGATAGATTCCCCTTAAGAGATGACACAGTCGATCTTATAATAGGAAAGTGGTATCACATGAGTGACATAGTGATGTTAACAATATGGCGTCGACGGTAGAGCCGGACTATTCAAATTTTCAATCAATAAAAATATATTCACTAACGAAATTCTTTTCCACCTAGGTATAGCGTAGCAGCTCTTTGAATTTTTGAAGAGAGGTGGTTTTCTTCGTTAAAGTGCACATTATCGTCCTTTTGACAAGATGAAATTGATAATATAGAAACACTGTATTTTGTTGGCTGCCAAAAACCTCTTTTCAGAAATTTCAACCACATATCTCTTATTGATAGAGTTCTAAGAAATCTACAAACATTAAATATAATACGAAGTTAAATAAAACTTATTGAAGCACAAAGAAATATATTCCAGTACAGTCCTGTTTCGATTGTTTACTAACCTATGATATGTTGTTCCTGATGATTTTTTCGTATTTACACTGTCTCTACTTGTACAACTTTGTGAAGCACAAGAAACCATTATTGTTCAATTATTGAAATAGAAAAAAACGACACTAACAAAAAGAAAATCCAAAAATACCAATTCACATCCACAAAACAATACTAATGTCAAGTTGACAGAGAAGTGGTAGTAAAATGGCGAAACCGATACCACTTTTATGACAGGCGTAGCGACTCCTCTTAATACTAGCTCCATGCGCATTACTGAAGGCACAGGTACTCTGTGCTGAAGGGTAATATAACATAACCTAATTCTTTTGGTGGTAACGAAATATATTTATTCGTTGCCCAAGAATGTTCGTAATTATTCATCGATATAAATTGTTTCTACGTTAAATTGTGGATAAATTATTTTGTATTAAAACAAACGCCAGGAAAGTTTTCCAAAAATGTTCATAGCTTGTTTATACAGGGTGAAAAAACCATGTATTTGTAGTCCAATTTCTCAACACCCTGTGGAACAGTTCGGGAAATTTGAAGACTTCACGCTCAGTTAATTACAAAGACCATCCTTTTCGCAATATTTCAGCTATCATTTCAACTTGATTTCTTTTGAAGATACACGTATTCAAATAAAAGCCTGGTATCAATAGCAGCACTTACCGAATTATTATTTATTGAAAACGGATCTCTAAATGCTCAACGTTGCATACAAGACGTTCTTCAGGAAACGGTAGTTCCCTATGCTCCATTTGTTGGAGATGCTATTTTAATGCACGACAATGCAAGACCGCATGTAGCAAATACCAATAACCAATATTTGGATGAGGTTGACATCAAAAGATTAGATTGGCTTGCATGTAGCTTGGATCTGAATCCGATGGAACATCTCTGGAATGAAATTCAAAGAAACATTCGTCGTCGTCCTATACTAGGTACACAGCATAGCTTGGTATACTGTGCTAGGTATCTACCCCACAAAACGGGTGGTATCTACCCGAAGCACTTGACGAGCTGCGGTTTGCGCTGCAAGCTGAATTTGACGCAATTCCTCAAGATCGCATTATTAGTCTTATAAATTCGATGTCTCGGCGATTGGGTGCAACACCCTCACAATACGACTGGCGATCTGCTAGTGCAGTAATTGATGAGGACAAGATAAGGTGGGCCATATCGGGCTTTTCCCTCTTCAAGTCACCAGGACCTGACGGAATAAGACCAGCCCTACTTCAATGGGGAATGGATATTCTTATGCCGCACCTGGTTGGAATTTTCAGAGCCTCTTTAGCTCTGAGGTATATTCCCAGTAAGTGGAGAGAAGTACGAGTGGTATTTATACCCAAACCAGGTAGGATGGACTACACCTTACCAAAAGCATTCCGACCAATTAGTCTCACATCGTTCTTTTTAAAAACAATGGAGAGGTTATGCGAGCGGTATATAAGAGATGAAGTGCTAGTTCACAACCCACTTCATCCAAATCAGCATGCATATACTCCGGGAAGGTCCACTGATTCGGCCCTTCACCAAGTGGTTGGCAGAATCGAAAGATCATTGGACAACAAAGAATCCACCCTGGGTATATTCATAGATATCGAGGGAGCGTTTGATAAAACAACCTTTCCAACAATTACCCAACAACTCAACTCCAGGAATGTACCTCTGGTAGTAGGAGAATGGATACTCAAGATGCTCTCTAGTAGAGCAATAAGTATCAATGTGAAGATAATAGAAGGCAAGTAATGGGCCTATTTATTGATTTTTCTAAAGCTTTTGACTGTGTGGTTCATAAACTTCTACTTCTTAAACTATCTAGATATGGAGTAAGAGGTGTACCGTTAAATTTATTAGAGTCATATTTATCAAATAGAAGACAAATTGTTCAAGTGAACAATAGTGTTAGCAGTGAACTAGAAGTTTCACAAGGGGTTCCCCAGGGCTCGATTTTGGGTCCATTTTTATTTTTAGTTTTTGCCAATGACTTAATTACTTCTTTGAACGTTATTCCGGGAATAAACTCAACTTGTTATGCTGATGACAACAATATTTTAATTATTGAAAATAATGCAGATACACTAAAAATATCGACTGAGAGAACATACGATCAAGTTGTAATGTGGTCGGGAAAAAATAATTTAAAATTAAACACCACTAAAACTACTGTGGTGTTATTTAATAATAATGGTCAATTTTTACAAGACCAGTTGTTTGAAAACACTAGTTTTCCTATTACAACTACGGACAACACTAAGATATTAGGAATAGCTATAGACCATGGCATAACTTGGAATGTACATATTGACAACCTCTGTATTAAATTAAGAAAAAGTTAGATTTCTTGCCAACTATTGCAGTGAAAGCACACTTTTAACACTTTATCATGCCAATTTTCACTCTCATTTGAAATATGGCATACTTAATTGGGGTAGGTACCTGTTCTACCAAGCAAAGAGTTTTTATTATTCAAAAATATGCAATTAGAATTATTGCAAAGCTGCGAATTCGCGATTCATGTAGGGAGTTTTTTAAGAGACTTAGAATTCTTACACTAGCTGTAGTATATATTTTGGAAGCATGTGCGTATATTCATAAGAATAAGTCAATATACGTTGCCGAGCGTGCTTCTCATAACTATAACACTAGGAATAAGGGTCAATTATTAATACCTAGGCACCGGACGACACTTTTTGAGAAGAATGTGGAGTATCTGGGATGTAAGTTGTATAATACTCTTCCAGACACCATAAAGAATAGTGGCAATCTACACAATTTTAAGTGCAAAGTAAAAGAATTTTTGTTGGACAAAAATTGCTACACAATAGAAGTTTTTTATTTGGTGAAATAAATTTTTTCTATTCTAGTCTTTCTATTCTATTCATGGTAGAGACGCTATAGGCACCGCATGCGCATTACTGAAGGCACAGGTACTCTGTGCTGAAGGGTAATATAACATAACCTAATTCTTTTGGTGGTAACGAAATATATTGCTTTTATCAAACATGAAAAGGGGCGTTGGTATTTGATTTTTTTTTTCGAAGATGATGACGAAGTTGAAGAAGAGTTGTATGTTTTGTTATGCATGACGTTAGCTGTCAGATCAAAAACGAAACCTATTAGTTCGTAAACTACAGTTCCCGGGTGCGTATTGGCATTGTTTACTATGCTGCAGCACATACATGGTATTGCAACGCGGTAAAGAATGACTAAAAAAATGCTCTCTCTACCCAGACATATCTTACCGCGACTCAGCACAGGCAGGTATTCAGACGTAGTAACTATTGTATTATGGATACGCTACCATTCTCCAGACATTGTTTACCGCATTCCAACTCAACATTAAGCGCACGCCGCCGCCTACATGGCTTCACACCGACTTTTTGAGGCGTTCTCAGTTACGCAAGACCGCTAGACAGGCGCAGACGTTACGAAGGTTAGAAAAAAAATGTCCGTGGAAAACAATTTTTTGTTATCACTGAAGAAATTAAGTCAGCAACTATACTTTTAAAGATCAAAGCTTTTTTACTGCTCTTGTTAGAGCAAAGAGTGGCTGTTCTGATGAGAAAGATGCGCAGTTTTTTAATGAATGGTGTACTAAATGGATACATAGATTCAGCCAGGAAACTTCTACAAATTGGATTGTACGATATACGTATCCAAGTATACAAAAGTATCATTTCAAAAAAGTTTTTCAATGTCAGCATAATAGCTTCGACAAAGTGAGGAAAAGGAAACGCGATACCAGGCAACGGAATAAAAATTGCGACGCAAGAATCACTATTATATTTAAAAAAATTAACCGCTATACCATTAGGAATGACCCTTTATTAAGAGAAGAACTGGATGTATATATATATACAAGTAAGTACTTTCTCCAGGTTATTCTGAAATGTATAATATATTTTATAATATATTTTAATTTGTTAAATCTACATTATATTTTAACTTAAAGTGACGCGTTTCGCTAACACAGTAGCTTTGTCAAACGAATGGAGGTATAATAAGAACTTTTCAATTTATACAGTGCCTTAATACTAAATTATACGGATATTTCACAATAAAATTATCATTTCATTATCTCATCTATTCAATTTTTTGTTAGTATACATTCATCATTGTAATTTTTGTTATTTTTTTTAGAGAGGAACACTTTGGTGGTCGTGAACATTCAGATGTTATAGCTGCGTTGAAAAAGAAACAGAAATTATTATCCGAAATGGGTATCACCGTAGTTATTCAAGAAAATCCCTTAATCGTCATTGTTTTAACACCAATTATGATGAGAGCCCATACCCACTTATTTAGTCATGAGATAGTTTTTGTAGACTCCAGTGGTTCATGCGACCAAACAAATACCTATGTTACATTCAGTTTTGGGGCTACTAAAGTTGGTGCAGTACCTCTGGCCTGCATTCTTCATACTGAACAATCGGAGAAAAATTACTCGGCATCGTTTCAATTATTACGTGACGCCTTGCCGAAGGAGAGTTTTGGCTTTCCAACAATATTTATGACTGACGACTCCACTGCCGAGCGAAATGCATTAAAAAATGTTTTTCCTGAATCCCGTAGACTATTATGCATCTTTCATGTTTGCCAGGCTATGTGGCGATGGTTATGGGATAGTCATCATGGTATTTTAAAAGATGATAGAAGACATATCATGTTATTAATTAGAAGAATTCTGTATTCAAGTACCATTGAAGAGATTCGAGAGAATTATGACCATATTCTCAATGATGACATTTTTAAAAAATATAATAATATTCAAGCTCATATTCGTAATTATTGGGATCGAAGGGAAGAGTGGTCGTTGGCTTATAGAAGTACTTTATTAACACGAGGAAATAATACGAACAATTATGTAGAAGCTTCTATTCGCATTTTTAAAGACATTGTTCTACAAAGATGTAAAGCGTTCAATGCTTGTGCCTTGGTGGACTTCGTCGCCAATGTTTTTGAGTCCTATCAAAGAAGACACTTGCTGTCATTTGCCAACTTCCGGAACTCGAAGAATGAAATACTGTTTAGAAAAATGTCGCATTCTGCTAATGTCTCTGTTCAAAGAATCGACGAAAATATTTTTTTAGTTTCTTCGGAGACCAATGATCATATGTTTTATACTGCATATGTAGATATTGATTTTTGCGACTGTATTTTTGGACAGGGTGGAAGGTATTGTAAAAACGGAAATAGGCCATTTATATAAATTTGTCAGAACAAACTTACGGTAATTTTAAACCTAACTGTGAAAACCGCATCTTATTATCTGAGACCGTTCCGTTCAAAACAGTCAGAATATAATGAGACACCCTGTATTAAAATCGCGAAAGTAAGCAAATTTCAACGGGGTTGGGACTGCAACGCGGTAAACAATGTCTCGAGAATAGCAGCGTATCAATAATACAATAGTTACTACGTTTGAACACCTACCTGTGCTGAGTCGTGGTAAGATATGTCTGGGTAGAGCATGGAGCTAGTATTGAGAGGAGTCGCTACGCCTATCATAAAAGTGGTATCGTTTTCGCCATTTTACTTCCACTTCTCTGTCAACTTGACATTAGTATTG
>CAJUYI010000284.1:242167-263068 GCA_910591695.1 Galerucella pusilla | reverse complement strand
AAATCTTACACACGCAATAGATAAGACGGAGGAACTTATCTTAAAGGCCTGAGGATGTTTGCAGCTCTTAGCGCGATGGCGGCAGTGGCGGTTATCTCTTCGGCAGACGGTGGACCTCGTGCACGGACAGGAACGAACTAGAGATGTCTTGCTGGGAATTTGCCTTGAGCTTGCTTTGAAAATAGAACTTAAAGTTGCCTAATACTTGCCTTCTTGAGAATGGAACTTGCCGTAAACTTCCCCGCTGCAGAGCTGCGGAAAAAAGAGAAAACAGGGATGAGGAACTAGAAAAGAAACATTAGGAAGGAACGAATAAATAGAACAGATCAGGTAAAAAGGAGCTTATGCTATAGCGCATACAAAACCCGAACTCCACGTGCTAAAATACAACTTAACAGTGATCTGTTTTATTCCATTCGCTTTGTTCCTCAAATACACAAAAAATGCAAATCGGCAAATAAGCAATAAAAAAATAGATAGCTGTAAGCACTAAAAAATAACCTAGGGAAAATACAATAATTTACTTACCAACCAGACAATAGAAATTGTTCACCGAAATTAAAAATAAAATATAACTACTGTTGCCTTCTGTGGCAGATAGAGGAAAAGAAAGAGTCCACTCGAAAAATAGAAATTTCGGAGTGGCTAATGCTACAATGAAACGGCATGATTAGAAATTTAGTAGAAATTTGGGAGGAAGTGACTAATGAGCCAAAAAATACACTAAATGAAATAGTTTTTCAGACGAAAAACGTAACAGCTGAACAGCATGTTACAATACAGTACGCTATTTGCGCTATCTGGTAGTAATCATCGTTCGCGAATCAATTCTCTATGACTACAAAGCGCTGGTGTGACGTCATTGTCTCCGCTGCCGACGTCATCATGAAAGAAATGAAATACAAATTGATTCAAAGTGAAACGAGGTGGGGCAGCAAATAGCGTTGGTGGTACTTAGCTCCGTTTTGTTTGTCAAAGCTCTCTGGTCAGTGTTTGTTGACAGTTGTAATTTATAATATTCGGAAGCCAAATCAGAATAAGCAGAAATGTTGTTACTGACATAATTAGTTTCTAGGTTATTTTTGGCTGACAATTGTTGTTCATGGGGCTGGATAGCCATAAAGCTTTAACATTATACTCGTCCGTCCCTTGACGTCACTTTAATTGCCTACTTTTGTTTTCAGTTGATGTCCCACCAAATCCTCAAGTTAAAGCTCTAGAGCAGCTGATCAGTTGTGCTAAAAATACTGGGAAGGTGAAAAATGATTATCACCTTATAGGTCATCTACAGGGAAGTGCTACGTTGTGCCCAGGAAAATTTTTATACAATATCATACAAGGCTGGCCCCATTTTGATAAAAATCCTCAATAATATTCACTTTTTTTATAAAAACTAAAAAAACTAGTGATGAACGAAGCAAGAACCAAGACCAATATCAAGACTGTTTTTGTAACGGTCTCAGTTTTGCTTGTCCACTTATAGTCATATGCATATTCAGTCTTTGTCTCGGTTTCAGTCTTGCTCAAATATAATTGTTTCATCACCAGGAGAGAGTTTTAAAGTTATCATGAACCTGTAATCCATGTGTATACATTTATAGAATTATAATTATTGAATAGATGAGGCTTTTACTTGATGAAGTAAATAATGAAATGAAACAATTATGATTATAATGACAGTCTATAAATATCCATTTAAGACCCCATGTAACTAATATTTCTTGTCCTTCCATTTTGTTAATCTAGATAATTGAACTTTTGTAAGTTATAAACAAAAAGTTGACTGAAACCACGATCAATAGTGATAATACTCAAAAATATTTACCTACCAATATTATAGCCGGATAGTTTTTGCTCACATGGAGAAAACCGAGGAACTGATAACTGCGGGGTATTACTACTTATTGTATTGTAGTGAAGTGCCAACACAATAGATATTCCTAGCATAGTGTCTTAAGAATTGAGGCATCTATCCGGCTTAAACTCTCTTCATTATCTCATTAGTTAATGAGTTCCTAAATTATTAAACGATGGAATGAAACAATTTAATTCGTTTGAATCCTCATATTATATTTGAACTAAGTTCTTCAACTTAGTTCAGTTTAGTATGAATCCCTCTCAATTCCTAAATTATTCTTTTAAACCTCCACTATATATATATATATATATATATATATATATATATATATATATATGTATATATATATATATATATACATATATATATCATTCCTTGCCTTGTCTGGATCTTTTGAGAGTGTAAAAAACAACGTAGGAAGTATTGTTAGCATTTGCAAGGTATTTTTTTATCGTTAAATGGGAAACTTATCATTAAAAAATAATATGTAAGGCAATGTAAATAGAGAGCTTATATATAGAACTGTTGACAGCGATATCGAAAGAGCATCAGCAATGACAGGTGTGGCAAAAGTCAGGATTTCTGAATCTACCAAAACAAAATGGTGGTTGTAACCCAAAACTGCCCCAGGCTAGAGTACTCCACCTCAGGGAGTGGTATTCGGCACTAATTGAACTATTTTATACACTATCACTGGGATGGGGTGTACAATTGATATTAAATTGGACGCCACCGGCTTTTTAATCGAACGAAGCAATTGAAACAAGAAACAAAAGGAGGAAAGCTGAAAACATCTTGTAAGAAATTAAATTTACGTTACAAAAAAATAAATAAAATAAATCTACTTATTCCCGAACTCGTTTATCCAATTCAATGATTATTGAATAATCAATACAAAGAATAAAATAATAATTATTTATTGAATTATTTGAAATTCAATATAATTTGAATATTTCAAAGAATACTAATTGTAATTAGCACGCCAAATCCAAATCTTACACACGCTATAGATAAGACGGAGGATATCTTAGAGGGCTGACTAAGTGATTAATTTGAATAAAGTAAGAGTTGATATTTTCACCGCCCTGACAGAAATAATGAAAAAATGCCAGTCACTAATCACTTCTAGTGCATCATCAACATGATCAAGGACCTTCAATCTCGAGGAATCATGGCTAGGTTAATGGAGCTGTGTTTAATTCTATTGACGTGGTGGATTACTCCTCTCACATATCATTGCAACTATAATCTCTCATCTGTCCTGGTCTGTTTTGTTTCAGTTTCCCATTTCCATTCTCGGATTCTTAATGTATTTATATCTTCCTTCACTTGATCCCACCATCTGCTTCGTGGTATCCTCTTCCTCTTGTCATCAATGGAACCCATGTGAAAACTCAATATTACCTTCACCTTTTGGTATTGAGTTGTGGAAATTTTGTCATAAAAAAGACTCATCATAATTTCATAAGGGCCTGAATTTTTCCTTTCAATGTATAAATACCATGTATTATATAGTGTGGAAACCACTTATGGAATTCGTCAACTTTTGAATTGAGTTGTGCGTTATGTAAACGTAAATGTAAATGTACAGGGTGATTCACGAAAGTATGCCATAGTCGGTGTTGTTTTTTTTAATAAAACACCCTGTATATTTGCATATTTTTGAAATCCTCTTCATGAACCGATTCCAACAAACTAATTAATGTATGGTCAATTATGAATTATACAGGGTGAAATTTTTATTTTTACAGTTATTAAACACATACATAGAATACCTGATGTATTTGATTTTATTACATTCAAATAAATGCTTAAAATGTTCTCCACCCAGTTGTTGGCAATAGCAGCCTCCTATAGAACTTCTCCTTAACTTTGTTCAAAGTTTGAGGTGAAATATTCCGTATTTCTGTAGTTATCCTGTCTTTGAGGTCTACAATGCTAGTTGGTTGTGTTGCATATACTTTGTTCTTGAGATAACCCCACAGAAAAAAATCTAACGGCGTAAATTCTGACGATCTAGCTGACCACTCAATAGTATCTCCTCGTCCAATCCATCAATTGGGGAAGATTTCATCTGAATAAGTTCTTACCATTAAAGCATAATGGGGTGTTGCCCCGTCTTGCTGGAACCAAACATTTTCATTCGGTAAGCTAGGATCTATTGCGTTGGGATATAAGTTTGCCAACGCAGGAATTACTTCATTTCCAAGCATATTTGAATATTTTCCAGCTGACAAATTCCCATCTATAAATATAGGACCAATGATATGGTCGCCTATGATACCGGCCCAAAGGTTCACCTTTTGAGGGTACTGAGTATGTCTCTCACGCATCCAATTAGGATTCTCTGCTGACCAATATCTACAGTTCTGTCGGTTTACCTCTCCATTCAATGTGAATTTTGATTCGTCAGTAAAAAGAATGGTACCAAAAGCTATCTCATTTCTGTTCAGCTTGTTCATCAATCTTTCAGAGAAATCCATTCTACGATCTGGATCGTCTTCTGTTAACTCCTGCACAAAAGTTAATTTGTAGGGATAGAGTTTTTCTTTATGGAGACATCTTAGAACAGTTGTATGACTAACATTATTTTCACGGGCAATTTGACGTGTGCTTGAAGTTGGATTCTCTTCGACACTTAACAAAATATCCACTTTCACATCATCTTCAACGAAGTGTGGTTTTCTTTTCAATGGTTTGACATGTCCAAGTTCTCTGAATTGTGCATGAATTTTAGACACAGTACTTTGTGAAATATTAGGCAATTCGGGATTCCTGTGATTAAATAAGTTTTCCACTTCAACTTGACTTCTGCAGTTATCCCCGTACCCGATCATCATTAAAATCTCAATTCGGTGAGTCTCAGTTGAATATTTCATTGTTATGTCGATGAGGAAAGAGTATTTGACAAAGATTTTATTTTATCAGTATAAACTGTCAACACATCAACAACTGACAGAATAGAAAACAATCCACATTATTTACCGATTTTGTCTAATTATTGACGTTTTTATGCAATTTTTAGGTATTTATGATAAAATTCATGGGCGTAGATACGTCTAATAATTAGTTAGCCTAGATTTTGGATAAATCCATATTTAAAAGCTAATTTAAAAAAGTACCAATATTGCAAGTGTAATAAATTATTAGTTTCAAAATGTTACCCTGTATAATTAATAATTGACCATTCATTATTTAGTTTGTTGGAGTCGGTTTATTAAGTGCATTTCAAAAATATGCAAATATACAGGGTGTTTCATTAAAAAAAGAAACACCGACTATGACATACTTGCATGAATCACCCTGTACATTTGAATTTATGTTTACATAACGCACAACTCAATTCAAAAGTTGACGTGTCTCGTTATTTTTTATAATCTTTTAAAATAATGACATAAAGAATTTTATTCCATAAGTGGCTTCCACACTGTATAAAACCGGGATTTTTCTTTCATAATTCTGCTCAAAAAATGAAATGCTCGTGTTATTTTTTGCACTTATCAATTGTTCCCCTAATTATGTTTTCACTTTTGCCTAGGACTAGGCCTAGGGCTTAATCCGGTGTTTTTCTTGCCCCTAGAATTTAATATTCACAGTTTTCCAAGTTCATTGTCAGACCAACCTTACATTGCATTGCAGACCCTTTAAACGTGTAACCAATTATTTAAAATTCATGCAAATATTCGTTGTATCCATCCTCTCATATTCAGAGAAGCCCAGCATTAACAAGAATATCTTTAAAAATTATCCGTTTCCCGTTTCTCATTTATTATTAGTTAGCATAGAAAAGAAAAAAACATTTTTACATTAGGGAGAAAGCCAAGCTGAATATGTAATCAGTTTGCCAGTGAGTGAAGCCAAAATCAAAAGAAGTGCCTTTAAATAAACATGAGATACTTCTTCTGACGGATGGTCACAAAGACGTAGTCAAAGGACACTCGAAAGGTACAGATTCCTGCGAAAAATAATCTGTTCATATTTTTGTCGACTTACTCGATAGGCTTTTTAGGTTAACTAGCAAATTAATTTGTCCATAATATGAGCTCCAGATATATCTGGGACTCCCTTCAAAAACTATTGAACCTGGCAAATCACAATAATTTGAAACTCAGTGGCTCCCGGCACAAGGATGTAACATCAGTTGTTAAGCCCCCCCAAAAAAAATGTATATTAAGTATTTAGCGCCCATTAATTTTATGAAATATGGCATCAGCGCCTTTGTTCTATGAAGTTTTAGTTTCGCCATGAATGTTGACATGGCTGCATGTGTGCTATTTCCTTATTGTTGAAACTAGAAAATAAATCAATATAATACAGTCCACAATCTAATTATTACAACCAAAACAGATGTTGAAGCAAACGAATGACAGATACTTCAGCGAACCGAGGTTCTACAACTACGTCCACTGGTCCTGAACCAGCATATGGGATATCTAGGTAGATTTAACTAAAAAACAAACGTATTAGAACCACGTGCCAAAACCAGAACATATCAAACTCGTGGTAAAAAAACTTAACACGGAGGATCTAGTGAGAAGACTGTTAGGTCTGATAAGGATAACAGAACTAGTCTCTCCACATTTTTGAGCAGATTGTTTATACAAAATTAACTACTCACTTTTGCAATATTGCATTCACCGAACAACACGAAATTGTAGGAGCAAAATCAGTAATACTACTGGGAAGGCGAAAAAGTTCTTGCAAAAAAGTTGCGATAAACGTCATATACCTACAGACTTCAAAAAATCGTTTGATATCAAATAAATCATCATATACTTCTCCAAAAATTGGATTATTATGGCATTTTTATGTGTGCACTAAGATTAATGAAAAATTATTCATAAAACCGGATGTTCATTGTGCAGTTTATTGTCAATACTTCAGGTAAGTGCCATGCAGACTCGGGAGTGGCACAAGGCTCCAACCTAGGCCCCGTTTTGTTAATATTTTCTATCAATAACACATCTTCTCATATACAGCACTTTAAATATCAACTTTATGCTAGTGATTTCAAAATATATAAAACGATAACGACAGTTCGAGGCTGTGTTGTGCTCCAGAAAGATATATCTGCTATTCACGCTTGGAATAAATCGAATACATTGAACATGGATGAAAAAAATTTCACATCATTGATGACACGAAAGATAGGATATATTAAATTTGGTTATCAGATGGATGATATGATTTTGTAAAGGCGTACTTAAAGCAATAAAATATGTTGGCATCACAAGAATCAACTTTCCTTGTGTCACTCATTAAACAAACCATCAAAAGAGCAGACTGGGTCTGGGGTTTCTTAATAACCCAAGTAACAATTTAAGCTGATTATTGATTGAAAAAGCGCTTAAGCGGTTTATTGTTCAGTCTTAAGCTGAATATCGGTATCAAACTAAGGTTGAATAAACCTTGTTAAGCTCTTATTCACCCAAAAGTGGAGAATTTGAACAGCTATTACTGGACATTATGGCTGCCAGTCATGACTGGAGAACAGCTTTTTCAGCTCTCATTAAGTCGTTGTAGTTCTGCCTCTATGCAGCTCTTGTTCAGTTCACCTTCAAAGCAAAAACAAATTAATATGCATTATACTTCTCCAATTTCTGAATTCTATATTATTTATTCATCTCAACTACCTCCGTTATATGGTATTATAATTGAATTCACAAATATTTTTACTAACTTACCTTTTTTTCTTCCTTCCTTCGGTGGGGATTGAACCTGGGACCCGTGGACCATCATTTAACAATCGATTCATCTTTAGCATCTGCGCCAAACGAACACATGCTAAATGTTCTAGCAAATAATGAATGGTATTTATTAATTTATATGGTTCACTAGTGGCTGAACACCCGCCTATAACTTGTGTAAGATTGGACAAATGTATTTGAAAACTCACGAGGAATAAGGTGGGATTGAAGTATAAAATCTATAAGGGCATGATACAGAAATATCTGCGATTATGTGTTTATTAAAAAAAAACTTACTAATTAAAAAACCACTTTCAATTTAATATTTGAACAATTTAATAGACGTGATGAAGAGCTCCCATTAAGAAAAGTCCAAGTTATGCCAAGTTCCACTGCTACATAAACATATTTATGTCATGTATCAGAAGTACCAAACGTTCAATTAAACTTGATTGAACCTGATGATGAACGGCCACCAGCAGGACCAAGTAACATTATTAGAGCAACTGATGTCTTCATAAATTCACCAGAACCTGATGAACTGTCACAAGCAGCACCAAGCAGCATTATGAATGCAAATGATGTAATGAATGCAAGCTTTACAAATTTGCCAATAACCTAAAATTCGCTGAATGACATACACGACTGCATGCATAAATTCTTATTTCAGCAAATATCAAATGGCTGAAGTAGTATATATTTAATCATCTATTTTTTGTTCACAGACTACGTATATCTGAACAATATTTTCAAAAAGGGCCGAACTAGAACTTCTTCAGTCTGTATTAATAAAGCTGAACAGTGGCTTTTCACTTTACTGAAGAAGGTAGGGTTTCTTGATAAGGCAGACATATGTTCTCTCCAACATTGAATATCTGTATATAACTCTAGTGAGATCGGTTATCTGCAATCACCAGCCACAGCTGTACTTGAACGGTCTAGAAAAATATGGAAATACATTCCTCAGTTATCGGTATTACAAAAAAAAACATCACTGGCCTGATTAAACTCATTATAATCATGTCAGAATGTCTATGCTGAGAGGAGAATTCAATATAACGTCATTAATTGACAGACGTGAACAAGGTAAAAAGGTAATTTCATTTTACACAAAAAAGTTCTCTTTACATTTTTGTCCAAAGATGAAACTTTTGGACTTAAGCATCATGAAAACTCAAACTCCCGTTTTTTTAGTATAATATCTCGAAAACAGGAGGGGTTAAAAAAATTGTTATGGAACCACAATGATTAAATTATGTTTTATTATACAGGGTGAAAGTTATATTTTTTCTCATGGAACACCCTATATTTGATTTCATTTTCTGATTGCACCCAAAAAATAAAATACTGTTTTATAATGGTTCCCTATACCTAAATACAGAGGGTTCCGAGTTATGTTGACTTTTTTAAAAATGTGAACATTTCGAAAAAAAATTAATAACTCATTGATATAATGAATTCCAGCGAATTTTCTCTCACAGCGCAATAGTCGGTTGAATGTATTCCACGATTGAGTACTGAACATCTCTTTACAGGGTGTTCATAATTTTCGGTTAAACTATTAGATCATTCAATTCGTAATATCGGGCTTATTTTAAATGGAACACCCTGTATTTAAATAATTCACCATGTTCAAAAAAATGTCCTGTTTCGGATGGTTTGAGGGAGTTCTATACCTAGGTATTATACTTTTCGTGCAATTTACAATTTTCTTAAATTGTATGTTAAATTGATTCCAAAACATCTGCAATTCTCTCTAAATTTTATACTAATTATCTTGACAAAGTTTTTGTAAAATAAAACAGTAAAACTGCTAATAAATATGCACACTTACCGATAAGTATTTGAGTACATAATAAAACAAAAACACATTATCAATAAAGCAAATACATAAATACTACGAAACGAACAACAAATTATTAAAAGCAAAAATTGGGAAATAACAATAATGGATGCTCGAAATGCTTGTCATTTTATGCAATGCGACACGTGTTTCTGGCTTCAAACTATGCGAAAGCGTCCGAAATTATTAATTTCATATTGTAGGATATTTTTATCATAACCCCATTCGAAGAAATCCATCTTGGTCAGTTCTGGTGACCTAGCTGACCAATTACAATTACCTACCATTTATGTCTTAATTTTCTATTAGGGTAATTCCTAACAGCACGAGAAAAGTGAGTGAGAGAAGTGATCTGAAGCTAAGTCTAATTGTAATCACATTTTCTTTCTGATGCTAAGTGGTAGGTTTTCGAAAAGGATCTAAAAGATATTTTCCAAAAAACTCAAAAACTTTCTTCTGTCCAGGTGTCCGTGAAAAACATACGGGCCGATAACATATTCGCCCACAATTCCTCCCCAAACGTTTATACTCATCCGTGTTAGGGCTATTATAGTAATTGTTCATTTACTGCTTTTAATAATTTGTTGTTCGTTTCGTAGTATTTATGTATTCGCTTTATGAGTTTTTGTTTTATTATGTACTCAAATACTTATCGGTAACAAAAGAGTTATGCCCGATTTCACCAACCAATTCCTAAAGTTAGGTAATACCTAAACCGGAATTAAGAATTCCTAAGTGCAATTTGCTTTTGACACAGGCAGACCTAACAAGCTATCCTAACGTTAGGTATTTCCTATCGTCCTTAGGCATTACTTAACGCGTGGTGAAACGCAAATTGTACTTAGGTTTAGGTATTACCCAACTTTAGGAATTGATTGGTGAAATCAGGCATTAGAGTACCGCAGGATAGAACTGCAGACGTTTTAAAATCGATTTAGCATACAATTTTAAGAAAATTGTAAATTGCGCGAAAAGTATAGTACCTAGGTATGGGACACCCTTACATCATTCGAAAGAGGACATTTTTTTGAATATGATGAATTATTGAAATACAGCGTGTTTCATTTGAAATAAGCCCGTTATAACACATTTAATGATCTAATAATTCAACTGATAATTCTGAACACCCTGTGAAGGGATGTTTAGTACTTAATCGTGGAATACATTCAACGAATGTCCGACTATTGAGCTGTGGGAGAAAATTCGCTAGAATTTATTACATCAATGAGTTATTAATTTTTTTCGAAATGTTCACATTTTTAAAAAAGTTAACATAACTCGGAACCCTCTGTATTTAGGTATAGGGAACCATTATGAAACAGTATTTTATTTTTTGGGGGCAATCGGAAAATGCAATCAAATATAGGGTGTTCCATGAGAAAAAATATAACTTTGATACGCCACACATTATTGGAACACCCTGTATATTTCAAAATAATTTTAAAATGTAGCCTATATGAATGTACAAACTACTAAAGTGATAAACATTTCCAAATTTTCACCGTTTCGCCATAAACCTCCGTCCCGTTAGTCGTGATTCACCCTGTATTATTTCAATTTTTTTTTCCTTAAGCGTCTCGACAATTTTCGTGGACTTGGAAAAGTTACGCGTATCTGTATACAAAAGTATTATTAACATGTACAGTTTCATTTATTTATATTATTCAATAGCCTGTTGATCCTCAAATTTTTTTTGGACGTACCGTAAGCAATACGAAGTGAAGAATTGAAGCAAAAAAGAGGAATGTGCCATAAACATGTAATACAGACCTTTTTCGGTCAGATTAAGAGAACCCACCAACATTTTTGTCAGTATAAGAAAATATGCTTTCAGGATACCGAGATAAACCTCCCCTATGAAAATCTGACTCGCTCGAATATTTCAAAAGAACTTTTTTTTCGCATTTCCAAAAATTTGTCGTAACTTATCGTTACGCCGAAATCGTCAGTTTTTTTTAAAGGGGCTTCCTTGGGGCCTATTTAACACCCGTTCGAAAATCTGACGTGCTCGATTAGTAGACGGCAGATTAGTATACCGTTGTTATCAGAAGCACTTGGCGCATACGTGGTATGAATATCTGTCGCGCTCGAGAATGCCCAAGTAACTGTTTTTTCTCAACATTTTTGAAAAACCGTACACGCCATACCCACCGCTAAAATGGTTTTTACCATACAAGCCTTTCTTTTCGAAATTACTCCATCTCTCGATTTTGATAGGTCCCGACGGGGCTCGAGAATGTCGCCATTTAACGACCTCGCCTCCCTAACTACTTTGAATTATTATTTCTCAAAAACTACATGAACCGAATACAACCTTGCTTTCGATCGTGTCAATATTAGTTGGAATCTCCAAGTTACCTTACGTTATCTGGATTAGTAGCAATGTCGTGTAAATCTTATGTAGGATGAAGCAAATTTGGTTTTTCTTCAGATAGTGGTGATTATTTAATTCTGTGACTCACAACCAATTAATAATTTTAAATCATCTAATAATTTCTCACATTGAAATCATTCATTTTTTTTTAAATTGTCTAATTAATAATAAAGATACTGTTGTTGAAAAAAAATTGCTTCCGTCACTGGATAAAATACTTTCCAAGATAATGCTGCCTGCCTTTTCTAGATATTCTGTGATGGCTTTTCTTTATTTTTCTTATGAGTTATTGATTAGAGTTTTGGGTCATTACGCAACAGTAGGGATCTCGGCTGTATTTGAATCGTCTGATGATTATAAGATTTGTTATATATATGCAAATGGCTTCTTCTGAAAAATTGTTTGAAATGAAGTTGGAATAAAATTACAGTATAGTTAAAATAATACCCTTCTTGGTGTGCGTCATCGATTGTTAATGTCCTTCTAACACATTACGTAGGAAGAAATGGAAAAAAAGGCAGATCTGTGATTAATCCTAATCAAAATATCACAATAATGAACTGTTTAAATGTATTACAAACGTTAACCCTAATCTTTGACTTACAAAAAGTTGATTGGTTGATGTTTAGATTATGCGCAAGCGCAACCTATCAATCGAGACTTTAAAATACTATGAAGGCGTTACTTTCGTAGCGGTAATGTGTCTTACGTCTTTTTCTACTGTCACACTGACAGTTCTTGACAGGTCTGTACTTTGTTGTTTACGGTCATTTATTATTTATGAAAAGTGAATATTAATCCTACTATTTTATTTATTTGAATAATCCAAAAATATGCATGGATACACGGAAACACATTAGTATTTTGAAAGTTCTTAAATATTTTCAGTTAGAAAAAGGAGCTGGTAATCATTAATTTCATAGCCTTTTCAAATTTTGCTGAATACGATCCTGATGATTTTATTTATCAAATTTAAGGTTAGCTACAGTAGAAACGGTGAATATTTTCCATCACGTGACTGTTACGTCAAAAACAATTTTCAGTAGTAATAACCCAAGGGCATTGATAATTGTTCGAAAAAATTTTATGACAGATGTCGAAAGCTTGTTGCTTGAAAACAGACCGACGCCGTAGGCGGAGGTCTGTTGCCTACAAGCAACAAGCTTGAGAAAGTTGTCATAAAATTTTTGAGCATTTATCAATGTCCGAGAGTTATTCGGATAGAAAATTTTTTGTTTCAGTATTACAACCAAATCGTGACATTTCGAAATATTAAATATTCGAAACTTCAAAATCGAAATAAATCAATATGTATCCATAGCAACGTGTGAAAATTGCCCATGGTCTGTTTTCAGTGTAATGTTGACATGATTGGCTGAGATTGTTCATATGATATAAAATGAGGAAATTTTATTGGTTTTTGGAATTGTCAAAAAATTTTCATATGAATCAAATCAAAACTTCTGTCAACTCGATAGAAATAATCGTTATGACTAATATTCCAAACGTCGGCCTTTTACGTTTTGGCTACTGAGCAAGAAATTTAATTTTCTAATTGTAATTATCTGGTTATTTTCTCGACATAATTATTGAAACTATCGATATACTGGGTGAATAAGTTACAAAGTCCAAAATTAATATCAACCCATGCTGGCTTATTAGTAGAAAGCTAATTTTTGTAGGATGTCTTGGATTTTATATAAGTATTTACAATTAGTAGTTCATAAAACTGACGTAATATTTAGTCTACTGACTCTAAAACTTTTAAAATTACAGTTTGTGAACTGGGGCAATATATCAAATGGAATCCGTTCCATATTAAAAATAAAAAATAGAGATGTCCGCAACAGACATCAAAATGAAATTGAAACACAGACAAGCAATAGAAAATTTCAAAGTGAAACCCAAGGCCCCATATATGTAATTAGTGCCTGGTCCTTTACATCAGCAGTTATTAACAAATAAGTAAGAGAAAACTACAAAAATAATAGTGATTTATTGCTTCTGAAACACAATATGTTGACAACAATGAGTACAAGGGAGTTATATATTATTCTTATTACAAATCCTTCTTTAAAGTTCATCCGTTTCGGAATCTGAGCTGTCTTCACCAGTATTTATTACCACTGGTTCTATATGTATTTCCACCAAATTTTGGTCTCGCGTAAACCAGTCTTTGATTATTTTTTCAGTATGCCTAACACAATCATCCCAAACATTTGCACTACAATTTTCCAATGCTTCCTTCCACATACTCAAGACCCTTTTATCACCTTATCTGTGGAGTAGTATGCTTCCCTAAAAAAATAAAAAGTTCAAAATCATCATTATCTCAAACAAAACGAAATATTTTTTCATATTTACTTCATACTAAACTGGAATACCCAATTTTGATATTCAGATTTTTTTATTTGTACCAAATAATTTATAGAACAACCCCATGTATGTGACATCAACAAATTTAAATTAGAAAACTTAATTGTGAAAAATACAATCTACACTCAACAAATTTTGTGAACATTTACGGACAGTACTCAACTTAGAAATCAGCACATGTAGAAGCTATAATTTATCACATTCAAATTAAAAATATGCACAACTTTCTGTATTCAGAAACTTTCATTACTGGTTTTCTAAGAGTTTCATATACCACATTAAAGCTGATGGTGAAAAATCACACTATATAGATAATATTACATGCAAAATCTTAATTATTGGGTACTAAGACCTCACTTCTGTTTCATTTAAAGTGTAAGCTGACTGTAATCTATGAGTTGAGAACATGGGAAGATGTATTATGTATGTTTGTTTAATTACTTTGTTCATACATGTTATATTATATGGTATTTCGTACTGCCATTTTGGTTCCCTCGGGTAAATCCTCTGTTTTTAGTTTTAATCGAGGTGTCTGACTAGGTGATGTTGGAAAAGTTGGAATATTTTCCTTCCTTTTTTTAAGGGAACATACCGTTTTCACTGATATTTTCAGTGCAGTTGCCACTCTCTGGAATATAATATTAAATAGAAATGTCCTTAACTAGATGTTGAAGTATAATACCTCCTGAACAGATGAAATAGGTTGAAAAGGTCCGCCGTTGTTTTTTTTCCATCTCAAAATATTCAATCAAGTTTATGACAAACTGCTGTGCTTATGAATTAAGCCATTTTCCTGCAGGTATCTCTGAAAATAACTGTTGGTTTTGGTTAATATACTGTTACAAGTACAATCAGACACTTGATTCATGCAACTTTGAAAATTCTTAAGACGTTTACAAATTGTGGAGTATTATAAATACTACTCACCATCAATAAGTAGTGAAATGAGCATTTCAATATACCCGTCCCACGGTAATTTAGGTATTATAAAATGTCAAAAATTTACAAGTTAATAATGAATTAAATTCGTACTTACCAATGTCAAATGGAATAGAAAGTTAAATTAATCCTCACAAGAACTGATTTTAACAATAAATACACTTTTAATCCAAAAAATCGCTATAAACAATACAGCAAATTAATCTCGCATAACCTCAAATGCGGTAATGTCAAATTCATTTTTTAGCACAAGCAATTATTCACGTTACGTCTATAATATCGTTGTCTCTTTTTACGATTATTACGACAAATTTGAAGAAACTATAACGTATGTCTTGTTATTAGTCTTGTGAAGAAGACAATCGATCGTATGTCGTTATGTTTGATTTATATTGACAGAAAGAGATAATATGTAGAAAATATGTGTTGTATAAATCGTAGATTGGGTCACGTGATGGAAAAGATTCACCGTTTCTACTGTATATGTCAAAATAGCAAATAAAATAAACGACATGCCGAAAACCCGGATATACGTCACAAACAATGACGCACACCAAGAAGGGTATTATTTCAACCATATAATTTTTTTGGTATGGAATATGCAATGCCAACTGATTGTATACAAACAGAAATCCAGTCGTATTTCAATTGTGTTTAGTGCAACCCGGTTGTCTGAATTTTCATCATTGTAGATGTTCATTAATATACTAGAGATTATCCGATGGGCGTTGTACTGTCCTAATCTCACCTCTTATAGGTGTGGACGGTATAATTTTTTCAATGTCATGATAATAAGTTACTACACTTCAACCTTTCATAACTTTTTGAACTATAAAAACGAAGGAACCAAATATTGTTGACTATATAGGATCACTCTAGGTGTCACATTTGACAGTAAGTTAACATGGAACTCTCATCTAGAAAACAGAGTGAAAAAAGCATACATTTCTCATGAACAGTGTCGCAGAACCATTGGCCGTACCTGGGGAATGTCTCCCAGGGTTACTGCCTGGATCTACACTGCCATCATCAGACCTATGCTAACGTACGGCGCGATTGCCTGGGAGAGTTAAAGCAAACCAGCTGACAGTCGTCCGTAAACTGTATCAAATTCAGAGAACAGCATGCCTGAATACAACAGGACGCATAAGAACCACACCAACCAGATCGATGGAGGTGATCCTTGGTCTCACTCCCCTTGACATACACATCAAGGAGGTTATTTTGATTACCATGACACGCTTACGCTCTACAGGTATACAACCTGACGTAGGATCTGGTAGATTAGGACGTAACCTATGGCGTGAGGCACTCAATGAGGTCCCACTGCTGCAGGCAAATACGGACGCAATCTCACCACAATATGCCTTTCACAGGCCCTACAAGGTAATCATTAAATATAACACACAAGACACATCAGAAGAAGGCGCACTCCGCATCTTCACAGATGGCTCTAAAACCAATATGGGCTCAGGATGTGGAATTTACTCCAGATCTCTGAATCTAAACATCAAATGGGCGATGGGCTGTAATGTCAGCGTTGCTCAAACACTCTCTCAATTTAGGTTTTCTGTATGCATTCGGCGAGTACAGGCTAACACAAGCCAGCATGAGAGAGCTTACCAGAAGGAAGTCTGAACCTCAGAAGGATGCACAATGGGCCAATTGTGGTATTAGTGCTGTGGGGGTCACCCACCCTTTAAATTCTTACAGATACAGACAGATAGGATCACTCCGTCGAAAGGTACAAATATGTCAAACATTTTTAGACAGTATTACATTTTCTTAGCACAAGAAATCTCGCAATAAAGATATAAGGAGATTAGCAAACTAATATGTATAACGGATTCAAAAATACAATAATGGGGCCTATTCGGCAACTCTTCCTCTGAAATTCAGCGGCCGTTGAAAATTAAACCGGCGCTAAAATCAAATCGGTATTCGCTAACCACATTTCTCATGAAATTTTAAAAGATTCCTCTGAAATAGCCTGTTTAATCTATAAACTTTGAAGCAATGTTGAAGTGCGCATATAAATAATAACGGTCACTAAAATGACGTGGTTTCAATTGAGGAAATAATCGCAAAACACGAAAAGTGGAGAAACTCTTAGGTTATATTTGGAATAGTTGGAATTAACAATATTCACCTACGACCTACTTGTACTTGTATTAATAGTCTTATTATTAATAATACTTGAATAACATCAACAATAGATATTTTTAATAATTTTATTGTATAACATTCAATTCCATAATATCAGTTATGTATTATAATAACTGTTTATAGTAACAGTACGGTTATTAAACACAAATCATAAATCGCTTCCTTCGCTTATTGGAGCATAAGAAACAACAGTTACATTATTAGAGGTGCTTGGTGAACTTTCATCTCCATCTCTATTACTCTATTACCAATGAATGAAGCACATTAAAGAACTAACGTTTAATTATTATTAATATAGGTATTGTTGATAATCAAAAGTCCATTTCCCAATTATAATCAATTCATACTTAGCCCTTTGGGCATTTCATAGTTAAACGTGGCAATATCGAATGTTTTCATATAGTAAATTTTGAATAAAATGGCGACGTCTATTGACAGTTGCTAAGATGTTGCTAGGGAAGCCGTGCGAATTACTTTACAGCTGTGCGTTTTTTTTCACCGTGCATAATAGACATCATTACATTGATGCCGACTGTGTGTTATTCACTAATTACAGGGGAAGTCGTAGGTAAGTAAAGTATAGTACGTAACGTGTGTGGTAAGAAGCATTTCACGCACTCACGGAATTACGCACTCGCTGCTACGCGTCATCGTGCGTAACTTTTCCATTCATGCGTAGAATGCTTCCTACCACACACGTTACGTAATATAGTATTATATAATATTTCAGGGCAGAATTGAGATTACACCAAAGAAGTATCCAGGACTTAAGTGATCGCTTTCGAATACCAACTAATGTATTTAAAAGTCTTCCGCTTTTCCAGGGGAGGATCAAAAATGTTAATTGATGTAATAGAACCTTCTGTTTTTCAGTCTTTCTCGGTGTCCGTGATATTTTTCATAACTATTTATATTACTTATAAAAATTGCATGCAAGAAACCAAAAGCAGTTTAGGTATAGTAATTTGGGAGTTAGTTTTTATCATCTTTATCTCCATTAACTTTCTCTTCTTCTTCATTGAAGCTGGTCTCCAGCTTAGCTATTAAATGAAAAAACCTCTCACGCGGTAGACCCAGATCGATTCCCCGTGAAGATGTTTTTTTTATTGTTAATTTTATTTTTAAATAATTATTCTGCTTGATATTAATAACGACAACAGGTAGACGTTTGAAATATTTGGGAGAATATTCATTATTACAGATAACGGTACAGTACCCTTCATGAGGGAGTCCGACTGGCAACATCTACTTATAACAGCATCGTATATTTGAAAAAGGAAACCGTAGCATTATACAAATTGGACATTCAAGAACTGTACGTTTACCACAAAATTAGTGAAAACATAAAATTGAATTGTTAAATTTTTAATGTGAAGTTATATTACAGTTTATAGAAATTTTCATTTTATAGATTTTTTCTTAAGTGTGTCGTAGGAAAAATATGCTGCTCGACTCGTGTGGATTGTCCATATCGCACTTAAACGATTGAGCACTCCGCCTACGGCGTCGTGCTCAAACTTCGTCCTCGTGCGATATGGCCATCATATCCACACTAGTTGCACAAAATACTATTTGCTTCAAAACTGACAACAATTTATCCAAATTCATTGGAAACAACAAATCCAAATCTTCAAAACTCAATAAATCGGGAGTTTATGAATTAAAATGTGGTAATGAAGACTGTGATGAAATTTATATGGGTAGAACTTTTAGGAATTTTGAAACTAGAATTTCAGAACACAAACGTAGTTATGAAAATCAAAAATTAGATTCCATCTATTCAAATCATTTATTAACAAACCAACACTCTTCCGATTCAAATTTTGAAGTTTTGCATATAGAAACTAAATATTTCAAATTAAATCTTTCAGAAGCCCTAGAGGTAAATAAAAACAAATATTCAGATAATCTTCTTCACGACAAACTTGATATTAACAATTCTTCATTATTAAACCTTTTTACCTAGAAAGATTCCTGTAGGATGGTTGTGAATGAGTTTCCAGGTAAACTTGTTAAATACTTTAGTTAATCCCATATTTAGACAAATTCATTTCATTTCCTTGTAAATAGATTATAATTTTATTGTTAAATATCCGTATAATTTAGTATTAAGGCACTGTATAAATTGAAAGTTTCTCATTATACCTCCATTCGTTTGGAAAAGCTACTGTGTTAGAGAAACGCGTCACTTTCAGTTTAATTATAATGTAGATTTAACAAAATAAAATTGTTTGATTTCATAACTTACTATGGATCTACATCAAGATCTACATCTATTCAATTTCTAAAAATATTATGCCATCAAACCAAGAATTAACCATTCCACACAAAAACACCAAAACAATCCAATATTGCCGAGTATTTTTGGTCGACAAGCGATCGTCCAGCAATTGTCTGCAACAATATAATTCCTATGCTGGCTGTTATTACTGGTAATGTTGTCGGCCACTCTGTTGCAGCCTTGTTGCAGCCACATAGGTGATACAATAAACATATCTAGAAAGTTCTTCCAGTTAAATGAGCAAGACTGCATTTTCAATTTTTCCATTTGGTCCAGTTTTCGGAAGCACATAGTGTTCAGGCAAACTAATCCACTAAAATTTCTATGAATCTACTTTGGAAACATAACCGTATTTCCATAGGGCTATGTACAAATTTTCTTATTAACTTCAGTGAAACATCTGCCAGTATAAAACAAATTGAATTTTTCAACAAATAAAAATAGATGAATATTGTCCACTGTAAAGCTATTTTATTTAGCAGGATAAAGTCCTGAAAAACTCTGTCCGAATAAGCGGAATTCATTCCTAAAGCCTCTCTGTAAACCCAAACAACCCTTCAAATAATGAAAAATCAATACTCTCAATCAGGTCACTGACTGACCCCAACCCTTCTTCAAGGACAACTCCTCGCACTCTGGCATTTAGCTAGCTTGAAATCTTAATATTCCTCCAACCAATTGATCCAAGATATCTTTAAAGCACCCTAACTCCCATAAAAATGTAATAATCAACCACATGCGTAAACCGCAAATTTTACGACCAATCGAAATAAGATTTCTAACCGCAACCACGCCCATTTTAACCGCAAACCAACCACAATAAGAGGTGACGTTGTGGCGTCGATAATTCGGCGTCTGTAGGCGTCTTAACTCATACTTTCTATCGTCGAATCGTATACGTGAGATTACATCCCGTTACCACATCTTAATCACACATTTTTCTTATCAGAAAAAAATAATCCGGATTCCTCAATTCTACACGCAGAAAAATATTTGCGCACTATTTGTAATCAGTTATAAAACTACGTACAGTTGCAACGTATATTTTCCATTACCACAAGAAATAATTGTATATATTCAATAGAAATCATCAAAGTTCCCTTGAAATTCTAATAATTATTAAGAAGGTTTCTAATGTTTATGAATTGTGATATTTTATGGAAAGAAACGATCGCTCCTAAGTGAATTGTTGTCTTTATCAGGTAATAGCGACCCGCCTCGGCTTTCCTCGGCAACACCAACTCCGCATTTTGCTACGTTTGCCTTTCATTTAGCCCGTGGTAATTTCTCAATGGAGCGTCCGATGTTTTAGCTTGAAGGAAAAATCTACCTACCTCTACCTCTACCTCTACCTCTACCTCTACCTCTACCTCTACC
>CAJUYI010000284.1:226164-242157 GCA_910591695.1 Galerucella pusilla | reverse complement strand
CTCTACCTCTACCTCTACCTCTACCTCTACCTCTACCTCTACCTCTATATGGGAACCAAAAAAATCACTCCAATTTAAACTTGATGTATGTTATGGTAACCACAATGTAATGAGTGATTTGTAAATCAACAGAAAAAATCCAGATTCGTATTTGAAAAGATTAAGTTGATGATGAATGTTTCCCACATAAATATCGGGTGAATACGAATAACATGATGTTAAAGACGATGCAGGAGTATCAACTATTTTTCCAATATCAACAAACAATTATACAAAAAAAAGTAAGAAGAAAAATCGGAGAGATCATCTATCAAAATATATCTCAAAAATGAAAGAAAATATTTAGAATCTGATGACGTCCAATCACTATTACTATTAAATTCGCTACTATAACAAGAATGAACCGTTTCTTCATCTCACCGTTTTCCAGATCCCAATGGTACGCCTTGAATTTGTGACGCACTGTACAAATACATCACATGGCAATTCGACAGAAAAAATACGAAAGATGTAGCCTATTGGAAATAAAAATCAAATCATCCAAGGCATAACTTCATTAAGTAGAATATCAGATTTCAATCCCAATCTTTAATTCATATTTTTCACAAAAGATTGTTGTGTATAATTTTTTTATAAAATAATGTTTATGAATAGTAGCGCCCTCCGTTAAAGAATGGATGAAGTTTCTAAGATTTTCTCAAGAAGACGTTGAGAAAGAAATGAGTCTTGAGAGGTTATTTTAAATTTCTTGGGAACGCAGGTTAAGAGCAGACTTTCGTAAAAAGAGGGTGAAAAAGAATGAAAAGTCTTACGATACTAGGTGGCACCTCTATTACAGACAATATGTAAGATATAATTATATCTTAATTATAGTGTGCATTTTTAAAAATACAAAGTAATGATTTGAGTATCTTTATTGTTTTTTTTTTCTCCAAATACGTTAAGGATTGAATTATTATGTGAAGATTAAGCCTATTACAAATAACGTGCAATTCACGAGGCGAAAAAATACAGTATGTCCTGAAAAGTTTTATACAAATGGAGGAAAGGTATTTCCTCCATTAACCAAAAACGAATTATGGATACTGTTTGGCTGTAGCTGTGTATTACTTACCAATGAGCATTAGGTATAATGGAGATATGCTGTCTTTTGGAGGAGACGTAAAACCGAGGTCCCAAGTCCATGGATGTTGGGCTCGGTTAAAATTCCTAACACTAGTGGGCTTGGCAAAATTTTGGGGTCGGTTATTAGTGATGAGCAGAATTGGTCTTGGTCTTGCGAAAAAGCAAAACCAAGACCGAGACCAAAACCATTCTTTGACTCGCAAACCAAGACCAAGACAGAATGAACAAGAACAAGACTAATACCAAGACCGACTATGCAAGACCAAGACTAAATACGCAAGACTCAACCAAAAAACTTTCTCACAGTAACTATATGAGATAAAATATTTGTAACAGCGTCAACATCTTGGAACAATATAAGTTGGCATGTCGAATTGTAAGCTTTTTTAAATGATTTCAACGATATACATAAAAAAACAAAGAAATCACTGTAAAAAATGATCTACAAACATGTTCGGAGAGTACATAGTATTTGTCCCAATGTCTGGTCAACACATGGCTGAAATCCAAAGGAAAATTACTTATTTCTCAATATTTTCATTTTTCTCAAGGATTTTTTTTTGCTAAGAGGTCAATTTATGCGTTGGAGAAGAGCAGGTTCTTGAGTATTCATAAATATATTTTTAACTAGAGAATCATTCTCTTGACAAGTTGTGACAAGGTCATATCGCGACGTACATGATAAAGTTTCTGTATTTAAGACGATTTGTGACAAAGCCGTTGCAAAGTATAAGAACGAACCAGTAGTATCACTCTTATAAATTGCATTTATAAATTGTCAGAGCTTTTGATGACCTTGAACGGATCGCTTCACGATTCATTTCACCATAGGCGTAGGTGGCATAAGTTTTAAAATGACTTGAACGTGTTAAATGTTTTTTCCTAAATATTGTAGAACAGTACACTGATGAGTGAATTAAACAATAGCCTCATACCAAATAACTTAATAATGAGGTAATCGAATATTTATATTTCCAAAGTGCAATGAAATAAAGTATTTTACAAAATAATGATTGATTTTAAACGATCTATTCACAATCCATCTTTGAATAGCAATAAGAAATAATGTCTTAATGAACTTTTTTCAATTCAAAGATAGTGAATTCAGGTTTAAAAATGTTTGTTGAATAAAAATAAAATATTTACAAAATTTTATGAAAGATGTGCGTTGAGAAATTATGGCGAGACCAAGACCAAACAAAATACAGCAAAATCAAGACCAAGACCAGACAGATTTGAGAAAGACCAAAACCAAGACTGAATAAGCAAGACCAAGACCAAGACCGAGACTGTTCGAGTCTTGGTCTTGGTCTTGCTTTGCTCATCACTATCGCTGATAGACAGAAATAGACCAACGTTGTATAACGGATAAAAAAAATCCCAATAAGAAATCTTATGACTCCAAAAAAAAATGAATGTTATTTTTTAGTTGGTATATCTACCTCTATAGAGCGTAATTGAAGAAAACAAATTAAAGAAGCAGGATTTTCCATATTATTATCTTTGACACACTTCCCCCACGACCTATTGCTCATCAGCTCACAGATAAGGCTACAGACTTGCTCTAAGACGGATGATAGGCTTTTTAAGATGGCCTGGAATAATAAAAACCATGAGGAATGTTTCTGAGCTTTTATTCAACTATTTTGAGTGACTAGTAGGTACCTTTCGATAATGTCTTGGAAAATAAAACTTTTTTTTCATATTTTCACTCCCAACTTCCCGGGAGCGTTCCAGAGACTGTTATTGAGGAAAATGAATTTTTTTCTTACTTTCACCCCCTTCTACCTACTTCACCGAAAAGTTCTTTGACATTGCAAGTGAATTATTGCTATATGACCCGCTTTTGAGACAAATGTCACCACCATCTTGATGAAAACGCTTCAAGAACGGATAACGCTTATACTGGAACACTCAAGCATCCGACATGTCGATCTTCTTGGATCAGCTCACGTACATCATCTACGTCTTTGCGTAGCTCAGTCTTCCTAGACTTCACTTTCACAGATGGATCAATTATTTCGATATTCCGTCCGTGAAATGATGAGATTGAAAAAATCAATGAAGCATTTGAGAATAATAATAAACCAGTAAAGTATCATTGAAGTTTCCTGTAATATTGTCGTATTTAATGAAACGTGTTACCAATAGGTACCGTAATTATTCTGATGCTTATTTGCACGCTTGAACATCACGCTAACCACCAGCATCTTGGGACCTGTCACCATGTAAGAGAGACATATGAAGTAGGATATTTAGGTGGTCATTCTCCAATAGCGTGTATGCTATCTATATACACAGACAAAGACAGAAAAGCCTCTGATCGTTTGTCTGCTTCTCTTTCACCAGAGTTCAGACGGATATTCATAGTTACACAGCACCATGGGCTGTAGTACCTCTATGACCACCACCCATGCAACATCTCTATAATTTTGCCAAAAACTGCTGGCACCGGATCCGGTGAACGTTTAATGATTCCAGATTTGTCGGATTGTATTATCCCTTTATGCCGCCAACCGTGTTGTTACATTCAACACTTAAAAGACAACCCTCGTATAGCTAGTGGAATCAATTAAGCTGGCAAATCAAGTGTTCATCGAGAAACAAAAAAAGCAATCTCAATTTTCTCATCAAAAACACCGATTAATATATTGAACATAAAAACTTTAAAATAATTGTATGAAAAAAGTTGACAGATATATGTTGTACTGATGATAGGAATGTAGTTGTAAGTTCCATTTTCACCGCAATAGGCTGTTCTTCTTTTAAATAACACACAATTTTAAAAAGATTTTATACAAACCTTGTACATGCTTGTACAGCTCATAGAAGCCAAAAAGGAATTTTAACGCTGTCCAGAAGCGGTAATCAATATAAATACCGATTCTACCCGAAGAAGTATTCTCGCCTCTTGCTTCAAGAATCCTCGCACATTTCCTGCGACGAGCTTTATATTTAAAGATGTAAAGATATCCATTTCAAGTTTCAAATTTAAGCGACAGGAAGCGCTGTTGATGAATTTTAGAATTTAAATAAAAAAAACATTCCACTTTGCAATGGTGTGATAGTCGAAATTTTTCTTGGGTAACTAAGTGAATAATTTGATGTAATCACAACAATGTGTTATGATCCAGGCATTTAAATATTCAAATCCAGGCTTATATTGTTAAGTGTATTTTCAACCGTAATAGTAATTGATGAAAAATGTATATTATTGGTAATGGAAAAAAGTAAACATGCAGCGGTTGAAAATTTTCTTTCCACTTATTGGAAAATAACTAAAGTTTACACAGTGAATCCAAAAAGTAACGCATACATTCGTACGAGTATTTACTACTATTATAAAGAGGAAGATGGTATGTAACGAATAAACTTAAAAACTACTGGACCGATTTGGAAAATTCTTTTGCTGTTAGAAAGCTACATTATCGCTAAGTGGCATATGCTATATTTATTACTGGGAAAAAATTTGAGATCCTTAGAAATTCCTATTAAAACCAGCCCAATTTCTGAAAAAATATTATAAAATGAAGTCTATTATGAATTTTTCCATGATTTCAAGTAAGTGGATGGTTCAGATTCACTATTAGTCCCGGTAGGTAGCGTTGCATTCGAGTTCACAACTCTTAATCGGATGGGCCGATTTGGATGAAATTTTTTGTGTCTATTTAAGTAAGTGATTGGATGGTGTTACGTGTTGAAAGTGTAACTTACCTTATAATCTGTTTATTTCGTTGAACTAAATAAAAAATAGGCAAATAGTGGAATATTTAACAACTTTATTTTTCTTGTTTGCTACCTCTACACTGAAAGTTGGGTTTGTGGAAACAATTTACATTTCGTTTAATAACAAAATTATTCTTTCTCGTACGTTGTTGGCGACCATTCATATGTTATTACCTGAAAATGATAACAGAAATTAGTACTAAAATCCATGCTGAAGTAAAGGTAAATATAACCTGTTGAAGTACCTGTGTCAGTGTCAATGTCAATTCTCTTCTGCCATTGAGGAAGGTGGTCTCTACCAATGTTATCTATGGTCTTTACTCTCAATCAGAATCTAGCCACTTTATTCCAAACTAGTTTCAAGAATCTTTCTAGAACATGGGAGTACAAAAAAAAAGTAATACGACTACGATTGGACATCTTTTTGTGAGATTCCATTTTGGTTTTGAGGGATAAAAAAAAGCACTATTGGTTCAGGAAGAACTTGCTACGCATTATTGCGGATTTTAAATAGAAATCTAAGAAATTTCAATAAAGTTTTTATTTTTGGTTAATGAAACTAAAATAAACTCACTGCTGTGGATCTGTGAACATTGGAATATTCTTTGAAGATTTCCATTAGTCCTTCATCTTCGATTATCCATCGAAGCCACTTACAGGCCACACCCCATCCAAGGTGAGTCCTTCATATACTTCCTTCATTACACCACTTCTTTGCTAGACACTCTAGATACTAATTTTACGTCATTTATTTTAGGCCTGTTTGTAAAAGTCTTTTTTTTTGGTACTTACCTTCTTTCGTACCACTTTATTTTTTTGGAGTTTTATTGGTTTATCTCCTGCGGTATATCTGGATTTACTTTGGGACGTATGGCACATTAACTGGAAGATACCTGAGCTAAGTTTACGTAAAAGTTGGGAACGACGACTCAGCATCTCATAGGAGTACCAGATAAGTCGTATTCTTAAGTATTTGTTTTAGTGTAGACAGCCTTATAAATTTATCTGATATATCGATATTATACTGCGACATCTCATAAATTTTTCTCAATACTTTTATGTAATTGCCTACTTGGACAAGCTAGAACAAAGTTACATTGCTTATCTGTTTAAGGGCCGGTTTTACAAGAGAGATTTATACTAGGTATAGTTATACTGGGTATAAAGTTATACCAAAATTTATACCTAGAATAAAATTAGTTGGTTTTACGATGCTTTTTTACACCGGTATAGCAATTCTTACTCCAAGAATTGCTATACCGGTGTAAAAAAGCATCGTAAAACCAACCAGTTTTAAACTAGGTATAAATTCTGGTATAACTTTATACCCAGAATAACCATACCTAGTATAAATCTCTCTTGTAAAACCGGCCCTAAGTATATATATATATATAAAAATAACTTACCTTTTTGAATAGAAAATCCACTGTAAGCCCAGTGCACATATACGTATATCAGCAAAGGGTAAAACTAATAAGATAAGTTACCTTTGTTAACCACCAACCATTGAATCATTTAAGAGTATATACTACTTCCTTCATAGAGTGACACTTGCTTATTTGTATACCTTGTTTTAACAAAGAGATGTTTTAGAAATAAACTGCACAAAATTTGATTTATTATCTATTTGAAGAACCTGCCCTGAGATATTACCACAGCTAGCAATATTAACTTTTATTGTTAACAATAGATCGCTTAGTTTTGTTTACATTTGAATTTGTTTTGCTTAATCACTGATTAATTGTGCGGAAGCAATCCAGGTAGCAATTATCAAAAGGTAACAATGGTTTAGATTCACAATTAGTGTTCTTTTTACTATCTTCCTCGAAATTTTCTTATAATTGCTTAAAGTTTAAATCCTTCCATGTTATATTCACGTTGAAGTTTTTTCTATTTTACGTTCTTATTTAATTTCTTAAGTTTCCCTATCACTTTTCGTGTAAAATTATAGCAATTTTTTTGACAATGAAGCATATTCATCCATGTAGCTTATTCAAATACAAAGATAACTGGCAATGAAACTATAAGCTATTGGAAAATGAATGGACAATAGTTTAATAAAACTAAACTTCGGACTGCTTATCAGAATTTTGAAGACACAAAACAATTTTGGAGTTGAATTGCTCAATACAGTATAAGTATTCAAAATAAAATTGACATACACAAATTACAATTTTCCAGAAACACTTTAAATATTTGACGTACAAAATGGCGCTGGATGCCGATAAAGCTATCCGCTGCTGTACTTTGTTTTACTCAGCATTTTCAAAAAATCATCAAAAAGAATAATGAGTAAATCCACAAGGAAAATATTGAAATTGTTATTTCTGAAAGTGAAACGTCATTAGTAACGTATTGTGGAAGTTGAATGTGAAGAAATGGAGGAAAGTGAAAGAGGATTAGTGTAACATTGTTGACAGTGATGAGATATGAAAAGTATTTTTTGTTATACTATCGTACACGACATGACATTGATACCTCCGTCCCTCCAACATGGTTTTTGGAGATAAAAGAAGAAAGACGCAGGAGGATGAAAAAAGAAGAAAATACGCAAAAAGAAGAAAACAAGCAGATGCAGTAGGGGAGATGAAGAGAAGACATTATTATAGTTTAGCCCCAATTCAGGAGAGTTGGGACAGTTTAATCAAAGGGTGCATCATTCAGAACAAACAGAAAATTCAGAATAGCGAAAAAAACTATCAGCCTGAATAAGTTTATCTTTTTTCAGTCTTCTCTACCTGTTATAGTTGTTTGGAGATTATTTTTAAAGCAATATGACGTGGCCATTGCGTAAATGGGTTGCCCCATTCAGACCTGTAATTTTTGACCCTTCATAAGCTATTGATCGTCAGCACCACGCGTTTGGCTTGTGTGTTGTTGATTTTGCAGCAATCATTGCATTACAGAGCTGGTTTCGCCTTGTATAAATATGTGTAATGATGGCAGATTCAGCAAAACTTTCATCGCACTCGAAGGAGTTGTTTTTATGGCTCCCGTAATACACAGGCTAGCAAGCCTTTGTATGCTACTTGATATCCTCACAGCTACCACTTGCAGTGTCTTTGTCCATCAAACCACCAACTTACCCAAGCTAACCTTCAATCGCTAGTTCATTTCCTCACATTCCAGTGTATCCCGTACCCACTATGCTGTTCCCACCCAGTTCATTGAGTTTTCCCAGGCATTAACATACATTATTTCAGAACCGATCAGTGTTTTAATAACTGCTTAACCATTCGAGATGGTGATAACTCTTTGCCTTGTGTATCTTCCATCGATATTAGACTGGATACACTTTTCTATGGCATGAATTATCGCTTGAAAGATACTTTGGGTTTGTGTTTGTTTTTCAGTCCATACACTCCTACTTCAGTTACTTTAATTCTTTTCCCCATTTCCCATTTCCTTCTTCCACCAAATTCCGCATTAAACTTCCTTGGAAAGTTATCATATTTCATCATACCAGCCTCTGGTATGTCCCAGGATTTTTCTTTCTGCAACACTTCCCATCATCATGAGTAGTAGCATGAAAATTAGAACCACGTCTATGCATGTACATGTGGATACTTTAAAGAATATACAGGCTAGAATGTGAATTATCAAAGGATGTAACTCATTACGTTTAATTGAGGTTGATGTTCAGTTTCATCTGCCTATGATGTCTCCAAGGGTGGTAGTGGTAGTAGTGGTAGTTTATTCAAATTTTCAGTAATACAGTAATGCAATACAATTCAATACAAAAAGAAACTAAGAATACCATGTGTATAAAGAAATCTTGATAAGTGATTGAACACTTGTTTCAAGTACAAAGAAAACATTTAAAGTAAAATAGATACAATAATATAATAATAATAATTCGATTACAAGTAAGATCAACTGTAATAATGTAACACAATTGATAATTGACAATTGACAATGATAATGACAAATAATATTTTGTGCAAAAAGTTGGCTGACGTCTAGAACACCTGATTCTTCATAGAGGAGATCTGAAGGGTGAGTTCGTCTTTTTGAATAGATAATCCTCAGAAATATTTTTTGTAGAACTGCGAGTGAGTGGATGCGTGCCTTAGACGAGCAACCCCAGGTAGTTATACCGTACCGGATATGGCTTTCTACAAGTGAGTAGTATAATATTTTCAGTTGTCTAATGGGTAAGATCTTCTTCAGTAACCTAAATCTGAAAGATATACAATTGATTTTTTTTATAATAAAAATTATATGTGAGTTCCACTTCAAGTGACTATCAATAAACACACCTAGGTATTTCACTTCATTTTCAGCTGAGATTGAACAAGCTTTGTTTGATGTAATGAAGTCTAGGCTTTGAAATGTTGGTGTTCTTGTTTTATTTATACTAAAGGGGAGATGAGTGGTTTTCTCAAGGTTCAGGGTGAGTAGCTTGTGATCAAACCAATTATTTATGTGAACAAAATCATCCTCTACTTTTGATTTCAAATCGTCCCAAGAGTTACTTGAGTAGATCACTGCTGTATCATCGGCAAAAGCGATAATATCGCTCGAACTTTGAATGGAAAATGAATCGTTAACAAATATGTTAAAGAGAACTGGTCCTAGCACCGTGCCTTGCGGAACACCATATTCCATCTTTGATACATCTCTCAGAACCCCATCAACTCTTACAGTTTGTTGTCGGTCTGAAATAAATAGCTTCGAAATAATTTCAGTTCGTTTCCTCTTATACCGATATCCTCCAGTGACTGCAGGACTAGTTGGTGACTGACCGTGTGTTACCTATTATTTATTTAAAATAATAAGGCAAAATGAATTGCAACGGCGACTCAATGTGGAGAGCACCTCAGGTGTGAATTCGGAGACCAAACTAATATCAGTTCAGGGAGTAGTATTACTGGTTCGCGGGTAATTCTACTTTATTTAAGTTATTAGAGTTATATTGAAGTTAATGAGACAATAAATGAAGTTAATGAGATAATAAATGTAGTTAAGAAACCAAATGAAGTTAATAAATCAAGTTAAGGAATGTAATTAAAGTTAATCAAGAAAGGTAACTGGGCACCACCCTGAATAATATTAGTCGACTTGTTTTTCACCTCATAAGTCTCTATCAACAAACCTGGAAATGTTGGAAGGGAAGGAATATAAACAACGTTGTTAAATTTACAAGTTGTATAATGACTTTAAAAACTAATATGACGGTAAAATAAAAAAAAATGTGGTTGTTTGTTGAAGCACGTTGTTTATTTTGGTTTACTTTCCTTAATTTTCTGTCTGAGATGTCTCATGGAAACTAGTTCGTCCGGAAAATTAGCAGGTACAACGTCTCAGGTACAAAGTTTCAGGTACAAACTTCCAGGTACAAAGTTCCAGGTTCAAAGTTCGAGGTACAAACTTCCAGGTACAAAGTCTCAGGTACTAAGTCTCAGGTACTAAGTCTCAGGTACTAAGTCCCAGGTACTAAGTGCTAAGAGAGATACATTGTGTCAGAAATAGTTACATTGTTTTTCATGTAAAATTCAGGATATCTGCAGTAATTCGTTTTTACAAGTGTTTAAGAAATTCAGAAATTCATTTAAGAACGTGGTTCATAAAAAAATAAGTCCTGTATTTTACTAAAAAACAAAACAAAAGAAACAATAAAGAAATGTGATATGATATTATTAAGGAAATCTTATTTATTTCCATTAATCAAAGAAATCAAAGAAACAATATCTAAATAATATAAAAACTCAATTTTATTTTACTACTTATTTCAATCACAGAAGGCGATAAAATAAAATAAATGTAATGAAAAATGTAATCCGGAAATATAATATTCTAGGTTGGTGATTAGATTGAATAAATTAATTAACTAAATATACATATTTTAAATACTTCAACTATATACATGTGAACCTTTCATCAACTGTATAAAAAAAACTAGGAAAAGAAAAAGAACAAGATAAAAAATATCATTGTATGTGTGTATCTGGCGCTTATCACTAGAAGGGAAAAATATAAAAGCAAAAATCAGAAACGAAAAGCATATACGTAAATGCAACTTACCATTCACATTGAATGCACTTTAGGAAAAAAAAGTTTTTGAGGTAAACCACTCACAATAATTAAAATTCAACCTTATCGGTTGATGGTTCACAGGAGGAAGGAAGTTTATTTTAAATACTCGCTATTAAATTATTGAACTATGCGATGAGCAATCGACATACGTTGTATATTCCTTTTCTGTTCACATGCTCCGCTTCGAGAAAGAATTTACATATTAATAGTGTGTTCTTAATTCATATCTATAGGAGAGAAGAATTGAAATATTTGACCAATATCAGTGTATACTGATCCTCACCAACGGAGATTATCCGTCTCACATTAAATGTAAAAATTTGCCTTTCAGCGGTGATCGGTGCTACAGGTTCTCGACGAGAATCACATGTTGGTTAGGAAAAAGGACCGTTCGGTAGATATTTAAATATTCCAATTATAGTGGCCAAATATAACGTTACACGTGTCAAATGCCTTGCTCAAGTCGAGGAAAATACTCAGACATTGTTCACCCTGATCAAGGGCGCTATGAATTTTGTTTGACAGAGAAATTAGGGCATCTTGGGAAGAAATTCCTTCTTTGAAGCCGAATTGGTTATCGGCAATGATTTTGTATTTTTTCAGGTAGGAGTCTAGGCGTTTCTTAATGATATTTTCAAATATCTCCGCCGGGTGTGAAATTAGTAACATGGGCCCATAGTTATTAGTATCTGATTTGTCTCCTCTTTTGTGTGTTGCTACCACTACTGAGTTTTTCAGCATAGTAGGCCATACTCCATCTTGTAGACTTCTATTACTTATGTGTACCAAGGGGTTAATGATTCCTTGGATTATAACGTTGAGAATTTCTGTTGTAATTCCATCTAGTTCTGGTGATTTCTTAGGCTTGAGGTTTTTGATCAATGATTTTAGCTCGTCGCGGTCGGGTATTTTCAAATTTTCCTCTCAATATTAAGATAAATCATCGGTATATCCTTGGCTTGATGTTCCAATAACACAAACCTCACAGGATTTGTCAACCGTCAGTTTCCGGGGGTGCTACTCCTCATGGACCTCCTCCGGTTATGTAGATGAATACGACGTCTCCACTCGTCCTCATCAATGTTACTTTAGCAGTAACCAATTCCGACTTCTACTTGAGTGTTGTACTTCATTCAATGCTTTTTCGACAATAGGCGTGACGATAGATTTTGAAATACTCTTTCGTCATGTGGGTACACATTTACTATTCACGAAAAAATCTTTATTTCGGTAATAAACTTAAGTTTAACGTAGTTTGAAGCCATTTCACTGATATTTTTAAGAAAGTGCGCGAAAACAGCTCGCAGGTGTCATGGCGTCGACTCTAATGTCACGCCTAGGTAAACAATATGTCATTGTGTCTATGCGTAGCGAAGAAAGTAAACGAAACATTAAATTAATTCGTGTCATAAAAATGAATTCCAAAGTTCATAAGTGGTGTACAGTACCGCAGTGTAAAAACACATCAATAAGAACACCCAACAAAGTGTTTGTACATGTTCCAAACAAGAAAATAATAAGAGATAAGTGGTTGAAGATGGCAAGGCGAAACCCGAACGACGTAGTCACGAATTCGCCACTTTATTTCTGTGAAGACCACTTTGATGTGAGTATGTTATCATATTATATTTATATTTCTCAAACTTAAAACGTTTGTTTGACGTGAAATAGTTGAAATATTGAGGCTATGGAATAACTAATTTATTGAGGTTATGTTTGTTTCGGTCTTGTCTGTAATTTTTATTATCAATTTTAATCGTTTACTTTTCTTTTTGCAGTTGCCAGATGATATGGAAAATTATATGCAGTATCATGTGATGGGGTCAGTATCACAAGTACGTATGAAACCAGGATGTAGGTATGCCCCATAAATTTATATGCCAACCTATGAAAGTTGAATAAACTAACATAAGCTTAAAACTAATTTGATTATATCTAAGTTGGTTGTATCTAGGGTGACGACAAATACAAAATTTACTCACAAGGAAGTTTTCACGTTTCTAAACTCAGACGAGCGAAATTCTTGATTTGTTGCGAGGAAATCGCCCAACATCATTACATAAATCCTGGGCAAATTTAAGCTATTTGCCTTAACAAAGCTTGGTTTCATTGTTATAGTAGAGTGGGGACGATAAATCACACGTAAAATAATGAAAGATCAATCCAAATGCGTAATCAGTAGTATTCACAACAACAAAACACAGAAAATGAGTGTTTTGAGTATTGACGGACAGCGGTGTTTACCTAAGCGTGACGTCATGCGCTGTGATTGGTGTTTCAGTCAAAATGGCCGATTGCAGTATTTTTATGTTTTATTTTATTGAAAATCTTAATAATCTGATTTTTTTAAATAAAACTAAAGCAGTGTTTCGAATTCTTTTAATATAAACTTTCCCCTAAAACCTTTATATCGATGATTTTTTGATACTGTCGTCATGACTATTTCTTGTCCAGTTCCTCCATGTGTACCCAGTTAACCAAAATATGTGTATGAAACATTTCTGAGACCGGTCATTTTCTATTTGAAACGTTTCATCTTTTGACTCAGACACGTTCCTGAAACATTGCAGAAACCAGAAATGTCCTAGGTATGAAATGTTTCACAAGGAATGTTTCATGTGAAACATTTCTGATACATAGCATAACTGCATATGAAGATATAAAAACACATATCTGAAACCAATCATTTGGATCATTTTAAGTATCATATGACACTTTCCAAAATTAAATTGACCTAATATACCTATAGACTTATTAAATGGGTATGAGAATTGCGAGAAGGAAGTATGAAATGACAAAAAACGGGTAAGTTTCCATAATTTTTTATTGATCACATGGATATTGAATTTATCTTGTCTCCCTCTTATACCTCAGGGCTGCTTGACGAAACCACGTGGAGGCAAACTTTTCAAAATCACTATCAGTGATTGTAGAAAATCGTTTTCGTACAGCATCTGAAAAATATTATACATTATTTATTATGGCTCACTTTAAAAGTTAGTACTCAAACACATCAGTTAGGATTTCTATCGGAAAAAATACCAGTTTATTGAAATTTTGTTTCCCATCGACCAAACAATAGATACGTTCTCGACTACAAGAACGACGACTGAGGAATTTTCTCTATTTTGTGGTTTCTTTGAAATTCTAAAAGTGTTTGAAGGCGTATTGGGTTCGCTCTATATCTTTGTGCATTTGATGTGCCTTTTAAAAGGGAGTACGAGAGGCGATGCTTAAATGTTGTGAGTATTGAAATTCTTGGAAGTGAAGAGAATTTTCCATTGTATACTCTTTTTATTTTTTTCTACTAAAATCTATCAAGATTTTTAATTGCTCTCTGGAAAATTGCTAATTTTTTAAATGGTAAGTAGAGCACTATAATGTGTTGAATATTTATTGAAGTTTGATAACCGTATTTTTCTTAAAATACAGAAACTACCTGTATTTGTGCAGAAGGTCCACTATCACAAGTCCATGTTCGTTGTCAAATATAGTAATAAGAAATATCAAGTGGGACTGGGCACTGCGAATTTCTTTTTTATTCTCATTTAAATTTCTCAATTTAATAACAATTTGAAAATATCAAATGTACATTCTACGTTTGCAAAAATATAGGAATGAACTTTTTCATTGAATAACATTGAATAACTAATCAATGTATACAAGTGTATACAAGAAGGATGTCATTTTTAACAATTGTTAAATTAAAGTTCGGTGGGTCAATTCGACCTTTTTCTGACCCTGTATTTATAGTATAGTCTACAGGGTGCGGCAGATAAACGGTCGATTAGAAATATCTCGAAAACTAAAGGTATGTGAATTATGAAAATTGGCATGAAGGGGTTTTGACTAATGAGCTATGAGCACTATGAGCACAAAAAATTAATTTATCCATCAAGTCGCCTATGAAATATTCTGACAAATGACAATTATTGTTAATGTTTAATAGTCACCATGTTGTATGCCGTTGTGTGGAAGGTATAATAATAGTTTGCCTTCAATTTTCTTGACAAAATAATAATGGCACATTTAGGATATACAAATGATGATTTTTTAAATTTAATTATGATTCACGGTGAGTATAACAGAATAGTATACAGAACTTGCCGTGTGTATTCTAAAAAGCTTCGACCAAATAATAAAACTGTAAAACGTTTGCTACACAACTGTTCCCAGTTTGGTCAGTTTAAAAGTGAAAGAAATAAGCCCAAGACCCATGTCGATAATGAGGATCTACAAATATCATCCTGGGATATTTTGCAGCTCATCCAAATTCATCCATGAGGGAATGTGAGAAACTGTTAGAGGTGTCGACTAGAAAACGGTTCACGGAATTTTAGAAAACATCATTGGACCCCTTATTCGTATACACTAGCTCAGCATTTACATCCTGGAGATTATGTAAGACGTGTAGAATTTTGTGAATGGATTTTAATGAAATGCCAAGATGAAGATTTTACAAAAAAAATATTTGGTGTGATGAATCTAAGTTTACTAAAAATGGTTTGTTTAACCGCCATAACAGTCACTTCTGGTGTGACGAAAATCCTCAAGTTAGATGGGATAGTAAATTTCAAGGTCCTTTTCGTTTAATGTTTTTTGTGCTGTGAAAAATAACAAGATATTCACTCTCATGATTTATGACGAAAATTTAAACAGAGAGCGTTACTGCAACATCTTTCAGTTCATCTCTCAGTTCAACCATCGTTAAGCAACCTGAAAACTTTGAAATTAAACTGCACACTAATGACTGTCAAAAAATCGATTGTAACTGCACCCTAATACATAAAGTATCCCAAATTAAATATTTAGGTGCTATACTTGACCAACACCTACGCTGGTCACAACATATTGTCCATGTTAGCAATAGATTGAGAGCCTTAATGCATAAATTTTGTATCTATGTAAAAGTCACTATAAGATCATTTAATACAAAAACAACGATATTCGACTATTATACCACAATTCAGTCATCTTAGAATTCCATTTTGCTAGTTGGGTATTTTATTATGGCATATGAACATAAAATATTAAATAATAATCACCCAATAATCCAGGATCGAATAATAGTACATTGTTTACCGGGTAGGAAAAGCTTAACATTCC